>JABJVR010000676.1:0-20626 GCA_025773905.1 Chitala chitala | reverse complement strand
AACCTGGAGCCCATCCCAGAGCACATAGGGCGCAGGGCAGGGGACACCCAGGGCGGGGCGCCAACCCACCACAGTAAGTCCAAACCAAGTTAATTAATTTTCCTTGTTATCTGATGGCTTCGAAGTGAATAAAACATCCACATAATCCTTGAAACACAAATTAATGTCAAAGCGTTTGCATTACTTCTGCAGCTGCCATTGGCATGGCATGTTATCCCTCTAACCATTTGTCAAAAGACTGTCATAAGCACAGGTGCACGAGGCTATTAAACATACCAATCCATTTCATAACTAGAAGTCAGCAAATAACCTGAAATTGCTGGTTCAAATCCCTGGCCGTGATGCTGGGGTATCACTAGCTAATGTGCTTGGCCTTAATGGCTCCAGGCTAATATTTAGCTATATAATGAAGCAAAAACCATGAGGTTGTTTGGAAGATAGGATGAGATAAACAACAGCATGTGGATATATTATTAAATGATGCTGTGCTGGATGTTAAATGTGAAGAGTCTGGCCTGCTGCGTGGCAGACCAGGGTTCAGATTCTTTAATGCCAGGCAGTTAAGCTCCTTTCCCTGCTGCAGGTACCCACCCTCACTGCACTGCAAGTGCCTCAGGAAAGGCTTAGGAGTAAATCTGTCAAATATAGCACTGATCACCTAAGGTGGACTGGTATTTGATTCAACACCCTTCCTGCCCTCTCCTATGACACCAAGAGAGGGATTCTGGTACCTGGTCAGTCCCCAGTCTCCACATGCTGATGCTCAGGTTTGTGCCCAGGAGGGGTCAAACCTTCCAAATAAAGCTCCTTAGCGTTGACTCCCAAGACAAGCTCTGGCAGCCTACAGAGGTACCTTGAGTCATACGTTTGAGATAGTGCTTCTCCAGAAGACGTGTTTTAGTATGCGAACTATTTAAAGCCTTTCCTTTGATATGTAGAACGTATAACATGCATAGTTTCTTCAACAAATACTACCTAAGATGTGTACATTTTACATGTTGCCTACAGAGGCTCAAAAAGCAAGCATAACACAATAGATCATTATCACAAAAGAATAAACAAGAACTTTGATGCAGAATATTTAATAAAACATTTTATTAGAACTATAATTGTGGTCCTAACAATTTAAAGAGTACGACATGCATTTTGTGTTATAACATATAGGTCCACATTCCCTTATTTCACAGTTTGAGGCAGATGTGTTTCTTTACAATTTAGAATTTTTTGTACTGTATTTTAAAAAAGGTTATACAGTGCATGTACTATATGTTATGCAACACCCCCAAAAGAGTTTGGGGTGACACTTGGTAATTATACACATTAATATTTCTGCAGTAAAGCATGAATATTTACTTCGTGCGATGCATAAATAATATACATTGTCAGGAGGATTATTATACAGTAAGCCTCCACATCTTACTGAAAGGAGTAATATGTGTGCGTACATTCACACACGCACACACGCACATACACACACAGCCTATATCAGTGTTTATGTAAGGGATAAGGTAATTTTCTCGCTCAGTCTCTGAGTTCATGTCTGGATAATCTGAGTTTCCCTAGTCTTGTGTATTGGGAATATTCTTTCTAAATAATATGTCACATTTGATCTACTGCTTTCCTAACCTTTCCTGCAATGGAGTCCACAGCTCTCACAATGATTGAGCAGAGTTCAAAGCGCTCTAAGGCTTTTTCTCTAATGCAGAATCAACAACGCCTCCAAGTACTCTGGTACAATGGTTACTGAAGTGTTACTTGAGTTTATTCATGGTATATTTGTATAGTAAAACTGGTGGATGAAATTGGTTTTAGCATCAAACTTAAAAAAAATGTTTCAGAACCTTTTTGACATTGTAGTAGATAATCTGAACCTGTATAATACTAACATACTTAAAAAATATATCTAATTGTTAATCATTGAGAAATGTATGGCAGATTGTTTTCTGCATGATATAGGAATGTTTGACAAGTGAAGAGGCGTTGTGTGTTAAACATTTGAATGTGCACTGCTGGATTTGTGCCTCCGCTCACTTGCGTCGTCCAGCTACACTCGTGAGCTGGAGTGGATAATCACAGGAAAAAACGTAATCATTTTATACCATAAGTCAAGTGTTCTGTTGATTAGCAGCCTCCACCCACCTCCACCCACGTGCCATACCTTGGGGATGCTAACGCTTCGGAAGCCGTTTGCAACGACTGTTTGTTTCTTCCTTTTTAGATTACCAGGCTTTCGTCAGCCCACGCAATGCAGGCTCAGATCTTGGTTTAGCAAGGGCCTGGCGTTTTGGCATCGATCACAAGGCAGACCAGGGAAAAATTACACTGATAACTGCTGCGTATGTCCCGCACTTACATCATAAACTGACCACAGGCTACCTTAAATTGATCATAAAAGGCTTTGGATTGCGTTGGAAGTCATGAATTATTCATAGACGAAAGTGCGTTCTTCGAAATCTGATTTAGGTCATCACAGACAGAGGGGAGCTCTGGCACACCTTGCAGCAGATAGACTTCTAGCTGTTAAAAAACCAGCAAACACTTTGATCCATATTGATTCTAAATCAAGAAAGGCTGTTGTATAGCAACAGTAAGAAAAATGATGGGGAATATATCTGTAAGGGAAAGAACTGAAAACAGTAATTAATTGTAGGTGTGTTATGATGCTGCATGATCTCAGCACGCTTTAATGGATAACACGAGTTTATGGGCTAGTTCTGTTAACACTTTTAAAATAGATGCTGTAGTCTTACACTCCAAACAGGACAGGAGAGATGGTGAAATAGCATTCAAGGCAAATAGGATCACAGACCTAAAACAACACTAAAATACACATATAAAGGCTGCAAAGCCATTTGTTCTGGTTAGAAAATTTTATTAATTTCACAAACACAAAAAGTATTTTGAATGTGTATTGCATTTCAACTCAAGAAAATGCTGATTTACTACTGGCTAAACTGAAAATTCAAAACAGCAACCCTTAAGATATGTAATTTTGATTATAAAACTAAAATTTTTATTTTATATTAATCACTAAGTACAAGCTGTTGGGTTAACAAAAATGAATGCTGCCATCTTACTTAGACCTTCTATACTGTAGCACCGGAACTTGGGAAGTTTTCTCTACTTAGTTTCTGTACTGTTTTATTTGGCTGTAATTTTCTGACCTACTTCTTTCAGAACAGGACAAAATGGGATTGTTTGTTCTGAGCAAACAATACAAATACCTTGCAATAAACAACACCCCAAAATGTCTTCCCTCTTTACTGTGTATGACACAAGCCCATGTTTGAGTGCAGGAGGGGTCTTTCTATCCTTCTAACTGTGACTGACATTCTGCACATAAACCAAATTTAGACATAAAGCTTTCTTTTTTTTTCAAAATCAAAGTCAGGCAGATTAAAGGGACCAGTAAAATATTCAGCATGCAGAAGCTGAATATTTTCCAATAAATGTGTTCTGTAGCTGGGAGTCTTAATGCATTTGCTTTTGTACAGGATTCATTGTGAGTTGATGCAGGTTAATGGCGTCGCCAAATACAGACCTTGGCACATGCATATGGGTCCAGAGTTCTTACTACTGCAATGCAGCTTTTCTCATTGTGCAAAAACTCCCATACAAGAGCTGTGTAGCAGAAACATCTGAAGGCTGACCTTCAGAGATGATAGTGTACTTCCTATAGGTAGCATCCTGTGCCCCTCCCACATCATTGGCTAACTAACAGCAGAAGTGTGGTTAACTGATCATAAATAAGAGAACTGTCGTGAACTTGGTTAGAGCTTTGTAGGTTAGGTTAGGTGCAGAGCTGGATTGCTAAATGTCAGTCTAATCTATTGATGTAGCATTAAGACCATAGTTTTTATCTTGGCCTGTGTTTAGGAAAGGGTTATTCCATTTTTGTTTATTAAGGAGCCTTGAATTTCAGCTTTGAATTTATGAATTTGAGCCCTCTTCATGTTTCCACTGAAAAAGAAGATGGTATGAGATGCTACTGCATTTTATTTGCGAACAGCTTGAAGGGAATTTTATTGTTATCCCTGGCAATGTTATTTTACCTTGTCAGTGGGTCCGATCTCTAAACTACCCACCTAAACGTATAATTTTAAATGCATGTTTTCCTTGAACCATGATATAAATAAAGAATTAAATTGCAGAATGTCTAGCTTTCAGTTTGTATTTCAAAATGTTACAAACTGGCATTACAAAGTGTAATATTGAAGAATTTTTTTTTTTCATTATTTTAGTACACCTTAATCCAGAACACATTCAGAAATGAACAAACATTTTGAAGTGAATTAAATTGAATAAATGTCTATTGAATGTGTTTGAGGATAACGCGATATTGAGTTTTGTTTTCCTTCAAAAAGAGAATGAAAATAAATTGCTTGGTATTTCTAAGCACATGTGCTTTTATGCTAGACATTGTTCCTCACCTTGGGAGAGATTCATATGAAGACATAAAATGCAGCAGGACATGCGACAGCGCGCTGTGGTAGTCGGGCTCCAGCAAGGGCTTCCCCTGTGTTTTCAACCATTTTGATCGTTGAGAAAAATGCAGTGGTGGGGTTCTTTTAACCTTCTTATGAAAGAAGTACAAGCCACCTTCAGCAGTGTGCTACATTATTGTGTTTGAAGACAAAGAGCAGCACCAAAAGGAAACTTTTAATATCTGCTCAGCAAAATGTCACATGTTAAGTCCATGTGGGTGTAAAACCATCTCTTCTGAAATGTGTTTTGTAAGTGAGCTGCAGTGAACACGCGTACATAAATGTATTGGCACTACAGCTTTCAGTTACAGAACCCCTAGTCTGCCTGGATACGTACGGGATTCCGAATCTGTTTCAGTTTTTAAATTTCAAATGAAAACCTACTTTTTTGATTTAGCCTTCCCACAACAGTCTCCATAGCTCACTGTAATTAATGTTCTTGGCACATGCTGTACATGCCAATATAACTGTGATACAGTATTTTGCTATGGGAGCAGTGTTCATATTATTTACTAACCCCTCTCTGCAATTATTCTTTGTCCATGTATGTACCTGGTGCCTGCCTGAGGACCATCTGAGCGGGATGCCTTGTTAGAGCTGCTGACACTTAATGTGCTACTTACATTCATAGTCTCAGTCATAGCCTGTTTTTTTGTAATGTTAGCAGGTCCAGGAGGAGCTGGGCAGCCAGTCAACCATGGGGCCCCCAGAGGTTTTTTTTTCTCCACACAGTGGAGTTTTTGGTTTCTCTCCTACATTGTTATCTGGCTTAATGTGTATTTATTTATAACTTTAACTCCAATTATTTGCTTGCCGTTATTCTGTAAGATCTGCAATTTCTTCTGTAAAGCACTTTGAGGAATATCAGTGTAAAAGGCGCAATATGAAAATGAATTGAATTGAATTGAATTGAATTGAATTGAACATTTCATACGATTCAGTAGTTTCATCCTGTAGATTTTAAAATATTCTAAAATTCTTCTCATTTGCAAAATATATATGGACAAATAAATATTTCATGTGCAGACCTGAAAATATAAATACTTGTTACTTTGATCTGTGGGAGATTCAAAAACTGCACGTTTTGCATAAGTAACAAGTTGTAAAAACAGGTACATGCTACATGTTTGCATGTTCAAACACACGTTTGCATGTAACACAAATTTTCTTATTCATCTCCAGTGCCAGGCACATGCAGGGGCGGGGCTTTGAGTGCTAAGGCACCTCCCATTTTTTTCTAATAGACAAAAGCACCTCTCAGTCTAAATAATAATTCCATATTGGTCAAAAAGATGCTCCTATTTAACTAGAGCACCTGCCCCCGAATGTCTCTCTGCCTATGTACAATTTAAAGCAACCAGCAAGCAAAGACTAGAAATTTTTGTTGATGAAACAAAAATCTGAACAACATGACAACTACTTTTTAAAAATATGTTTCAAGCTGCTAAGATGGGAGTTTCTACCATCAAATTTTAAGATGCTTTCTGTACATTTTAAATGAGGAGGGGTTTTTTTTCCCGTTCTGCACATCATTAAAGTAATTAAATGGCAACATTAATGTCCACTTTTTTCTCTGGAGGTTATCACAGTTAGCAGTTTTATGTAGGCTTAAGTACTTTTCCAAATCCAGGAGAAGCTATAAGGAATATATGGGTCTGTCAGAATACATAATTTAATAAATTTAAAGTTTGGTTTTCAAATGTTAAGGAGGAGGAGAGTTTGGGGTCAGGTTGCTTTGGATTGTTTGTTTCATCCTGGGAAAAAAAAGTCCAAACAGCACCGGTTTGACTGTAACTGCTTTATTTCTCCTGTTGTTCATATGAGCATGATGAAGAGACACTGAGTGTTCCTAACAGTTGTGTTCTGTCACGTGATTGGCCACACCTGGAGCTCAAACTGTCACCTTTCCTGTTGGTGTGCTAAGAGTAGACTTGGTCTAACAGGAAGGGCCTGGTAAGTGTAATTCTGTGCACACAGTGAAGAGTAAATGTTTCGACTGCAGAACTGTCACGGCCTGCTTAACTCAGCCTCGATACCTGTCCTGCCAAGAGCACCCTAATCATGCCTGTTAAGTAAGTGCCTGGAACCATTCACAGTGTCCTCACTGTGGTCACGGCAGCACAGAAGACATCCCGACAGTCTGGATCTGTCACGTCCACCAAAGAGACACATTAGACAGGAAAGACAACGGTAAGATAGAGAAGAAAAATAATTAACAGAAAAACATTCAGCGTCAACAATGGCTTAAGGAAATCACAAACTGCAGTCCTGTTAGTGAATAAGGAAATGTGGACCTTCCCCTTAAAGGTCTTCTCTGATTAGTGGCCCGTTTGGACTGTGACGGTATGTATTGCATTTTTTTCTCTTTAGGACTCTACGCCTCTGGGAAAGATGAAGCCTAAGCAGAGTGGAAACAGATTAATTTCAATTTAATTTGTTCGGTATGTGTGTTAATGGGACTGAACATCTCATAGTAGCTTCAAGCCTGCCCGTGGAAGAGGTGTTCAGTTTATTTGCACAGTCATATCTGGGAGTGTGTGGGTGGTGTTGCAGCACAGTGCAGGCTTGTAGGGTCATGTATGTTAGTACCTGCTTGTAGGGTCATGTATGTTAGTACCTGCTTGTAGGGTCATGTATGTTAGTACCTGCTAATTGTTTATTGCAGGTGAATAATGTTTCATAAGCACCTATATTCCTGCAACACATTTCCTGAGACTCATTCCTTTGTCAAATTTTACAAAACAAAAGGGTTTGTAAAAAATGGTTTGGAAAACAACACACATGATTTACAACATGTACACAGCTAAATTACTCCTGCAATAATCAGCTACAATACATGGTATATGAAAAATACCAAGCAGAAAATGTATAATCTCTGGATTCCTTGGCATAGCAGCTCCAACAATTAGTGTACATTGTCAGGACCAAGACTGATATAATAATAATAATAATAATAATAATAATAATAATAATAATAATAACGATGATGATGATGATTCCCTATAATGAATGTCTGCCCTGTGGACACTACTGTATCTGTTTACTTTAGTAGTAACAGGAGACAGATTAAGCTGATGTAATAAATCAGGGGAAAGGACTTTCAGTTTTCTCAGACTCTTCTAGCTGTAAGGGACTGAAATGCAACCTACAGTACAGACTGCTTTTATTTTTATTCCTATGCACAGATGTGGTGCTCTTAGCTAAACCCTGATTCATTCCCTCAGCAATCCTGCAGTTACTGACCCGTGTCATTATGTTCTGTATTCTTACTCCAACCCAGTAGGGGAGCAGCTTTGCAAGGGACCTCATGTCAAAGCTATGGCAATGTTCAACGACAGCAAAACGGCAGCACTTCTGATCAGGGGCAACTCACTAATTAGTTGCTCGCTACTGATTCTGTAGCTCTGCAGTTTGGCTGTGTTACATTAATTAATGAAGATGTCTTTGAGAACAGACAGAGACTGGTACCAATAAGTTTCTGAACATCATTATTATGTTTGAGAAGACCAAGGTGGATGACAGGGGAGTGTTATAAGAACCACATTCTGTTTTTATCACAATTAAATCACTCTACGAAGTCACTTCAAGTAAGAGTGATGCTCTAAATTAACTCCAAATAATGGCATTGTGGGAGAAGAGAGGGCAAGCACGAAGTAGGATGAGCTGAGGACTTTGGAATAGGTTTGGTTTGTTTTGTAGAATCTCCCAGCAGCTAGCTCTGTGCTCTTTATTGACTGCCTCCTTCTCTTTGACTTCCTCCTTTTCTACCCGGGATGGAGCTCGTCTGACTGGCAGGCACACCTCGGCTGTGAGATATATGGACAGCTCCTGGTGCTGACGAGTTCGTCTCCCTGTCCTGACTGTCAATGCCAGAGCTGTCAAGACATTCTGGTTGCGACCAGCGTTTTCTGATGTTCCACTGTGTGAACCACTGCGAAAAGGCGACACAAACACATTCCCACTGGGGTGTAAACACACCCCGGCCCCCGTCGCTCAAACTGCCCTGCAGGCTGACTGATGCCAAAAATTACAAAACAAGGTATCACTGCATTTCAACCATGAACCCAAAAGCTGAAATAAAGTATTAATTCTGATGATCCCCAGAAACAAAAATACTGCTTTTAATGATAAGAATGCATAGTCACCCATATAGTGGGATTAAAATACCATTACACACAGAATTGTGTGTGGTGTTTTATTTTTAATTTATATTTTACCAACACTTTATAGGAGCACCTTCAGCAAAGTTAAAACTGATTTCTTCTCTCCAAATACTTTAATATCCATTACTTTGAATCCGTTATGTAAAATTTATATAACGTTGGAGTGTTTTTTTTTTTCTATATTTGCATATTTCCTTCACATTAACATATAAAACACTCCTAGTACACCAGGAGACACTATCCCAGTGTATACAATACATACAGCTGGTTTTCTAAGTACTTTTCAGCCAAGGCAAGTGTTTGAGATTGTAATATTTTGAAAAACTATTTTTTATAAGGGAAGCAATTTTAGATCAGGAAATGGGGCCTTATCTTCAGGGCATTCAGGAAGCGCGGCTTGAAAGTGCAGCATGATATCGGCTCTTCGCAGGAACCAAAAACATGAATGCCAGTGAGAAGGCATATAGAATTAAATGCTTATTATATTGGCAGGTGTCAATGAAAGGCCTCGGATTATTCCTGGCATTGAAAAAAGTGCAGATGTACAGCCGACCACAGTAATTTAAAATGTGCTTAAAGTACGCCAGACAGATTGTCTGTTAGCCTTCAGGTGTTATTCAAGGCCTCCCTGATGGGCAGTGAGATTCTTTGCAGTGTAAACTTGTTACATTCCTGTGGGAAAAAAGGAATTAAACAGTGGAGGTTGATAGCTGAAAAAGCTCCCATTTTTCTAATCATACAGTTTGGTTTGCATCTGAAATACACAGAACATGAGCCAACGCTGGGCTTCATTATTTGCTGATTGGGGTAATGTTTCATTGCCCCTATTTAGAACACTGTGTAAGTGAGCACGAACCTCGCTGTGACTGCATAGAGAAATGCTGGGTAGTGTTTCCTAACATTCAGGAAGAATGTCAGTGTTTATGAAACACGCCTCTGAAATGCAGGCTGAACCAGCAGGTTCATGCCTACAGCCTAGGCTCAAACGCTCATAAGACGGTTTTTCTTTATATACACTCACTCGATTTCACAAACAGCCATTCTTTATATTACATTAGATATTCACTTATCAGACCCCATAAAAAACACCTTAACCTACAGACCCATACATTATACATTTATACAGCTGGATGCTTACAGAGGCATATTTAGTATGGTTCTCAGGAATATATACCAGCAGCCATTGTGCATCACAAGCCAGGAGATGACTACTCCAGTGTCTTCACAATTATGCCATTGCTTTGTTCAAAGAGGGGTAGATGCCACCTAAAGGTATTAGTGCCATTAGAGCAAGGGTCTCAGCAGTGACATTTTAACAAGTTAGCAATAGAAGGCAGTCCTAAGTGAATGTGGGCGCATTCTAGAATGACTGGCTGATATTGTTCTGGGGACTGATTACATATGGGACCAATACAGGCTTCACAGTGATAGGATGACTCAGGTTAGGGAATAAGACAAACTAATGGAACATCTCAGCGATAATGCCCAGAAGCTGAAGGAATAGAGTCCTGTAAGGAAGCATGTAGGTAAATCTATACTCAAATGGGTACCTGAGCAGAAAATTAGGCCATGATCATGGAGAAGCCACAGCTGAGAGTAAAATTATAATGAATATCATCAAGTCTGTGGGGGAAAATCCAAGGGACACTAATCCTCAAGTTTTAGGGTCGGTGGGTTTCAGAAAGGATCATGGTAACTGGAGCAGGAGGTGGATAGATGATTAACAGCATATGTGAATGCATCACTGGCACAATGGCGGCGTTAGAATGGGGATGAATGGAGCAATGTTCAAAATGGTCAAGTCTGAGTTGAAATTATTTTATTTGCGGAGCACTGGCAAAAAGTGAAAAGAAGAGATTTGTGATATTAGTTCTGGAGTACTGCATGGCTGGTTTAAGATCATAGTTATGGACCATGTGGCTGCATACTACCCCCTTTCATTTCCCTCTTCTCTTTCATTTATTTAGATTTTGAGGATTCCCTCTATTCTTCTATCACACAAGGCCAGTTAATGATTAAGGTCAGCAAAGGAGGACGAACAGGAAATTAGCAGGACAAAGAGGAAAAGGCCCTTTATACTGGATTAGCGCTGTACCTGACAGTCTCTGACCTTTTACTGATGTGTCACACCTATACCGCTGGCCTCTTTCAGAGGTCCCTGATTGTCTAGGCCATGACAGGTACTGAAAATCCGCAGAAATATTTTCATTTGACAACGCTCATCTGTGTGGCAGATTAGAACTAATGAGCATATAATAAAAGTTCTACACTTTTAGTAATGGAGAAAAAATGCATCCCAAAAGGTCTCCTAAATTGGCATTGTCTCAGTATATGTCAAATTCTGACTGTGATGCTTGTGTTTGTGGCCTCACCCCCTCGTTCTCTTGTCCCTCTTCACTCATTTGTTTGCGCATTCACACCTGGTGCTTATTTCCTTTTGCTTTTTGTTCAGTTGGGTCGTCTGTCTTTTGTCTTGTGCATTTGCCTGACTTTGCAGTGATCGTTTTGTGCCTAGTGTAAGTTGTTAGGGGTTTTGACTTTTTTGTCCACTTTTGTTTTTCTGCTTTCCCATTTGTGTTCCATGCATGCTCATGCTCTTAGTCTCTAGTTTTTGTTCCCATATCCTAGTATTTGTTGTAGTTTTTGTTTTTCATGCTTGCTCCCATTTGTACAATAAAATCTTTGCAGTTAGACCTCGCCCACCTCTGGGTCTGCCTGTGATCACGACAGCATCTCCTTGTCTGAAACAGGACATCACTGGCTTACTGGAAGTTCTAAAAAATTTTATCAATTAATCATCACAAAAGAGAATACATTTTTTATTCAATTTGAATTTTTCATGTTTCGTTTTTGCATGATATTGAAATTTAAAGGTCTGCAGACGCTTTCTGAATGTTTTTATGTGTATCTTGCAAAAAAGATCAATGGTTGTTTGCTGACCTTTCATTTGATGTTTCGTTTTATTATGACTGTTATTAAAAAACTGTAGATTTCCCACTGTCAAAAATGAAAGGTAGTTTATTTAAAACACCTTGTCTAAAAATATTTCATATAGCATGTTTCATCATATACTGTATTCTAGTCTGAGAAGGATGCAGAAGGTTAGCAAATGTATTAATACTGTGTCCGAGATGTTTATAACCTTTAAGCTTTTCCACTGTTTTAAAATAAACTACTTTAGTTTAATAGCATTCCTCCCTTCTATTGGAAATCGATGTTAGAAAACTAAAATGGCTTTTCCTTAACTTGGCAAACATATTTTAGAAATGAATAAAAACTGAACCAGAACAATTCATGACACTGAAACCAGCTGCTTAGGTAAAAAAGGAAAACATCAGTTAACTGTTTTTCCCTTAATAACATGTGTCAGTATGACTACGGAAACACTGAGACAGTGCTGTGACAGAAATTATATGGGTCCACATTAACTAGCACGGACCCATATAAACACTCTCAGTGTAATATTAACACTGCTTTACTGTGTTTAATGGAGTTAAGGTATTTTATGTAATTTCTTTTTTTTTCTTGTAAGTAATGCTTGCATGCCCATATGTTAAAAGTGACACATCATGGTCCATTCTGTGACATATTGCAGAATGAGTAAATGAGAGCCCATTGCAGTTCACTCGAGCAGGCTAGGCTTGTGGTTACGTTTAAGGAGACTCTTGCAGAAGCACAGGAAATGCCTGCTTAAGTGAAGCCCGTGGCAAAATCCGACTATAACTGTTACACCATACTGGGTTAATTATGCTAATAAACTCTGAGACACCACATACGAGCAATATTTAGAAACACAGAGGCAAGATGTCAATGCATTAGCATAAATAAAAAGCACGTAAAATAAAATTTGTGAGAGGCCTAATGAGATTAGGCCCATCAGGTGCTGCTCACCTCATTAAGGAGATAGAATTGGCACCCAAAAGTCCTTATAACAGTGGACTCTCCCTGGTGGAGCATCTGTGTCCTGGTATGAGATCTTATTTTCTTGGCTTGGTGTAGAAGAGTAACATTTGTGAATAAAGGTTTTGGGAGCACCATGTAGCTCTCAAGTTGTCTGTAATTAGGTTCATGTTTGAGCATCTGTTGAAAGCTGTCATGTTACCAAGCCATAGCTAAACATTTACTATGTGATTCTTGGAAACCTGCTTGACCATTGAGGTGGTTGTTCTGCATCATTGCATACAATGGTGTGTTAAACAGTACCCACAGGGGAGCTGTTATAGGCTGCGGGTGCGACAGTACGTTACAGGGGTCTGGTGGCAGTGCAGCTCTTTTGAAAAACAGTATAGTAGTGGCAGAGAAGGCAGGAGACTGGCACCCCTAAATGTCACGCTCTTGGCACAATGTCATAGCAGATGTCTTATGTTCTCCACAGCGGGACACTGACTCCTGTTCCAACAGGCCTCCTGTCCAGAACCTCTGATGAATTAGCCTCCTGCTGCTGCAGACACCGAACACTGTTACAGGGTTAAGCGTTCCACGTAAGGGCAGCAAAGCCACTGAGGGCAGGGCACTGATGACCCTCTGCTGACAGAAACATTACTATGGACACCACTTCATATGAGGAATTAACCTATCCCCAGAAAACAATGGCGCATCATCGGGTATTTATGGGCAGAGAGGAGGGGTCAGGTGCCTTTCTTGTATGTATGACTAAAACTGAACTAAACTAATCTGTAAAACGCTTTGAGGCACATTGTTGTAAAAGGCGCTATATAAAAAAAAATTTAATTTAATTGATCTGAAGGTGGCGGCACGGTGGTGTGGTGGTTAGCACTGTCGCTGTGCACCTCCAGGCCTGGGATTCAATTCCCACCTTGGGTCTGTGTGTGTGGAGTTTGTATGTTCTCCCTGTGCTTGGTGGGTTTTCAATGGGTGCTCTGGTTTCCTCCCACAGTCCAAAGACATATGGGTTAGGTTGATTGGTGTGTTCAAATTGCCTGTGGTGGGTTGGTGCCCTGCCCTGCGCCCTATGTGCTCTGGGATGGCCTCCAGGCTTCCCTGCGACCCTCACCAGGAATGAACGGTTAAGATAATGGATGGATGGAGGCTTTGCTATTTAAATGGCACTTAAGGCTAAAACTAATTGTTGCATTGTTAACTAACAAGCTCAATTTACCCTATAGCAAAATTGCCTGTGCATAAAGTATATATATATATATAAAGTTATTACTTCCATTCCAATACAAGTTTGTAGAATTTCTTCGCCCTGCGCCAGGATGGCTGTGTCAGCAAAATTGAATGGCTCTTCATTAAAATTAATTAGAAAAAAAGGCACGGAGAACAACGTACTTAGAAACATAAATTCTTACGTCTTATCGGTAAACTGCAGAAGCAGCCAATGCATATTACAACAGCTGTGGTCATTAAACATATTCATAAATTTACCAGCTTCCTGAACAACATTAAATAGAACAAACAATGAAATTGTTTAATTCACTTCATTGATAGCTTTTTTTTTGTCTAAATGGGAAACTACACAAATACAAAATGACAATGCTACAGAAACAAAGATTATCGATTTTAAAAATTTAACTCACCATAAAAATAACAGCATAAAATTACAGTCTGATAATGTCATTGTGCACATTAAGCTGCTCTTGAAAGAATTTTAATGTAAAATTGACATAAAACAAAGAAAAATGCACTGGACTGTATGCTAAAAATGTTGAGAAATTCACAAATGTATTCTGATTCAGATTCTTCCTGTAGGCAAGCTATTCTGTTGTTGTCCTCCTAAAGATGGTTATGAGGAGTGCATTCTGGGAGAACAACAAAGCTATTAAATTTAATGCACAGGTGCAGATGATGGCAGCCAGTTGGAGGTGTTCATCAGGGATGTAAGTTTGCCTAGCATTCAGCCAATCATAATAAGTTATAGCAAGAAACTCCCATCATGCATTGTGCTTAGCAGCCCAAGTAAAAGTTCCAATATAAAGAAGCCTGCAGTATATAATTAGGCTCTTATCCTTTGAAATACATGTAAGGATTTTTCAGGCAGTCTTCATTGTCTCAAAAAAGGTCAGAAAATCATGACAAACTAGGTAGACATCACTGTATAAAGAGAGCTGCAGTTCTTCAAAACAAAAGAAGAAAGTTGAATAAAACTGTTAGAATCCTATAATTTTAACAGCGTTATCTAACCTTGTTACTGGAGCACTTCCCTTTTAGTGTATGTTTAGGGTTCTGCAGTGAAATTATTGTCCTCTCTTGTTTTGTTTCCATCTTGTGCAGGACCTTCTCAGCACTTCACCCCAGGATTGTCCTTTCAGAAGGTCGTCACACTTACCGCCGCAGCCTTGGTCGAGTCACTCTTTTCAGACATCATTCACGGCCATTTCAAACGCATAAAATCTATTTGAGTAAATCCTTCTTTTTGCAGTCTTTTTGCAAGGTCTGTTTTTTGTGTTTTCCGAAGTCTGGAATGGAGGCTGAGCTATTATTAAAAAAGAGTCCTTTTGTTGTTTGTACAGCCACGTGATTAATGGCCTGTCTGGCCAAGTGTACTTTCTTTGTTTTAGGCAGATTCACGATGCAAGGCCATTGTAGTATACAGGCTGAATATTATCCAAATCCAATCCGCAGATCTATCAGGAGGGCCATAATGTTTGCATTACAGAATTACTGTACATAGGACTGCTGTAATGTAGATACAAGTGTTCGAGGCTGCGAAATTTTATATGTTTCGGCCGATATTTAACCATGAAACTGAGCTGACTGGCACTGTGTCTCTCTGAACATTTCTATATTGAAGCTACTATTACAGCACTTGTACACCTTAGACTATTGCTTACCAAGCTGTAACCACATGACTGCCAGTCACATGATCAGGACAGGAGGTAAAAAACTGACAGAGATAAGTATTTCTAGTGCACTGCTTGATGCAGGCCTTGAAACTGTGTCACACTTCATTTATGCCACAAAAAATGAACAGAAATATGAGCATAGTCACAGATCTGAAAGCTCTACTCTGTCTAAATGATTCTTTTGTCTTTCCAAATTGTCTTTCCTACACACACTTGCCTATCACAAGACTTCAAGCAGCAGTCACACCACCAAAACCCTTGCATTTTACACACATGAATGAACATGTCTGTACATTTGTAGGGACATCATGCTGCTCTGTTGTGGCACTTCATTCATCTTCTTAGTTTCTGATGGGATAATATCAAATTGTAAAAGTGACTCACTAAAGCATATTTGGAGGCGAAAACATAAACATGCATTTAAAAACATAAATGAAAAGCTCTTAGTAATGAAATGCTTGCTGATGAAATATTCGACAGGCATTTCATTCTAGAAGTACTTAATTTGTATATAAGCATATCTCATCTGTGAGCAAATTGTCCTGAAGGACTTTTATTTTGAAAGCCCATATAATGACTTTGCTTGAGTGACAGGATGTTATACCCCTAGGGAGCTGTGGAACTGAATAGCAGCCATATGGATATTGCTTCCAATATTATGTACATTACAGTTTGTTCATTAATCTGACACTCTTGTTCAAAGTAGCTAGCCTGGCGAAATGCTATACATTAAAAGAAAACAACCATGATCTAAGGCTAAAAATAACCCTGCCAGCAAATATACTGATGTGGACATTGAAGGGCACCGCTGTTTCAAAGTCACAGTTAAGGGTGTGGTTTGGTTTGGTTTCTTTCACCTTTGGCAGGGTCCAAATTGGATCCCAACACTCTTTACCTGAAAAAAATTGGATATTACTAAAAATACAGGGGCACAATTTATATGTACAATATTGGTAGTGACAAGTCCCTGCCGTCCATACCAAAATCTACATCCATGTTCACAACCTACATATATAGGTGCAAACCAAGCAAAGGAACAAGGAGAATGTGAAAACTCCATAAACATAAAGCTGTAGTCAGGATCCAATTTCAACTGTAAAGCTATAAGGGGAGATACCTGTATCCATCTAGCATGCCAGGTCCCTCAACCTAAAGTTTAAATATATGCTTTGTTAACAAGACACTGGGTATCTCAGCAGTACAAAAAAAAAGTTTCACTTCAAAAGCAAGGCACTGATTTGACAAGAAGAGGATCTGTTGTGACAAAGATCAGAATGGATAGGATTACAAGCATAGTGAGGGTGAATGATTTATCAGCATATCACAAAAAAATTATTTTTGAACCATTCCTCATTATACCGTAATATTCCAGTTTTCATTTGTGGGTTTGTACAATGACATTTTCTCCACTACAAAAACTGAAATGCATCAAGCTGTAAAGCCAGTCTGCAAAATGAAAATTTTAAATGAAATTTCTTTGTGAAAAGACTAACGCAGATCACACACAGTACAGCTGCATCTAGTAAAATAAATTCAGAACACTTTGACATAAAGCCATTTTAACTTATGTATAGAAAACAGTGATTATGTCCTCTTTTCCTTCATGCTATCCACCTTAGCATCGCTTGTCGGCATTTTGGACAGGTGTCATCAGCTGTGTCTGCGTTCCAGCAATCACATGTCAAACATCCTACTGTTTAATGTTTTTCAGCCTGAGTTGAAACACTTGCTATCAGATCCTGCTTACTACCAAATGACATTTCTTCATGCATAATGCTGATTTTTATAGTCTTTACTCATTTCTGCATTGTGTCGTTCTTTATCTGCAGTGCATAAAAAGACACCGTGGAATAAAACGTGTGTGTGCGTTAAGTGCTTGGGCCGGGCTGTGGTGGCTGTCACAATGGCCCCTGATTGTAATTACTCTGACAGCGCTCAGCTTTGCTGAGCTCTGACTGGGAAGGCAGATAACCAAGGGCAATCTGTACAATTATACTGATCTGAGACAGAAAGTGGTGTGTATCCTGTGGTGGGGGCAAGATTGCTCTACTTCATGCTTTCTGTGTTCTCGCACTAGGATCTCTCAGTAGAGTCTCAGTCCGACACCGTCCTGTCATGCTGGCCAGTTAGCGGTTAGATGCTTTTGCAAGAGACATGAGGTGAATTCTGAGGCGCCACTCAACCCAAAGGTGTTTATTTCATGCACCGATATCAGTCAGTGCCATACATAGTCTAGGCAACAGCCCTCATAAAACTGCTCCCTTGTCCACTTGGTCCTGCCATTTAACTGAGGCAATTTTAATATGTACGAGTAATATTTATTACTTAAAAGCAGTACAGGCAAACACAAAAATAAATAACTATAACAATATATAGTTATATATAAAGACAACCTATAAAGCCCAACCTGAGAGGTGCTGAAGGTGACACATCGCTAGTGGAGGAGTTGAACCTCTATTGGCACGCTTTGAGGTGAAGCCACCAGAAGCAGACACATCACATACAGCAGCCCACAGCAGCTTCACCCTCAGAGTGGAGGAGTGGGAGGTGAGGTGCACATTCAGGACCGTCAACCCAAGGAAAGCTGCAGGGCCTGATGGTGTCCCTGGACGTGTGCTGAAGGACTGCACAGATCAGCTGGCCAGAGTCTTTACTAAGATCTTCAACCAGTCCCTGTCACAGTCTGCTGTTCCAGCCTGCCTGAAGTCAGTCCTCCACCATAGCTCCTCTGCCCAAGAAACCTGCCATCACCAGTTTAAACGAGTACTGGCCAGTAGCACTTACTCCAGTGGTCATGAAGTGCTTTCAAAAACTGGTACGGAATCACATGACATCATTCTTACCTTCCACCTTTGACCAACATCAATTTGCATACAGAGCAAATAGGTCCATGGAAGATACTGTAGCTACAGCCCAACAAGCTATGCTAAGCCATCTGGAGCAGCAGGGAAGCTATGCCCGACCTCTCTTTGTAGACTATAGCTCTGCGTTTAACGCCATCCTTCCTTCACAGACTGGTGTGTAAACTGTTGGATCTGGGACTGCCTAATGCAACATGTCTTTGGATCAAGGACTTTCTGTCTGGACGCACGCAGAGAGTTAGAGTAGGCCCCCACACCTCCATGGCTCTCAGCCTCAATACAGAATCCCCACAGGGCTGTGCGCTGAGCCCCCTGCTCTACTCCCTCTATACATATGACTGCACCCTCACCCACTCTAGCAACACCCTCATCGAATTTGTGGATCACACCATGGTGGTGGGGCTCATCTCTGGGGGTGATGAGTCTGCTTACCGGAACGAGGGTGCAGCTGTCTCAGTGGTGCGGCTGTCTCAGTGGTGCAGAGACAACAACCTGCTCCTGAAAATGTCCAAAACTAAAGAACTGATCACTGACTTCAGAAAGAATAAAACAGGCACTACACCATTAAGGATTAACAGGGACTGTGTGGAGACGGTCACAGACTTCCGGTTCCTGGGAGTCCACATCATGGAGGACCTGACCTGGGGTGTAAACACCACAGAGCTGGTGAAGAAGGCACAGCAGAGACTCTTCTTTCTAAGGGTCCTCAGAAAGAATAACATCTCCCAGAAACTGTTGGTGTCCTTCTATCACTGTTCCATAGAGAGCATTCTAACATACTGTGTCTGTGTGTGGTTTTCCTCCTGTACAGTGGCGCAGAAAAAAGAGCTCCAGAGGGTAATCAAAACAGCCCAGGAAATCATTGGATGCCCACTTTCCACTCTGGAGGAGTTACACACTTCCCATTGCCTTAAAAAGGCCAGCAGCATCCTTAAGGATCCATCACAACCTAGTCATTATCTGTTTAAACTGTTACCGTCAGGCAGACGATACAGAACAATTAAAACAAGGACTAATAGACTAAAAAATAGCTTCAATCCCACAGCTGTACTATCACTGAATGCAGTGCAATAAGGGTAATGTGCAGGGCAATATTTAGGGATACATGCATTAAGGGATATGGGCAATCTGGAATTGGTTGTGTGTGTTTTGTGTTAATTTGTGTTATTTTTAATGTTCTTTTTACTTGCACCAGAAGAGGCACCTAATTTCGTTGTACATATCACATGTTCAAAGACAATAAAGATATTCTGATTCTGGAAATCTAACTCAACTCTTCCCAAAATTCCCATCAGTATTAACCATTGGTCCCCCCAATTTAGCAGAGGACTCTTTTACCTCCAACACCCTACAACAGGAGACAAAGGTGAGTTCTGCACTTTCCTTTATGTTTCTTCTTTCACATACTGGCAAGCTGCAGTGTTTACTGCAGTTCATGCAGAACACATCACTCCAAACAGAGATGCTTAGTTCAATCAATAATCGTTTATGTTGTTATAGTTAGTGCAAATTTTGTTGTGCATCTTGGGCTCTTTAAATCCATTAGAAAAGTGAAAATGCTAAAAGTTAAAATAAGTAATGCAGATACCTCTTGAGCTGCAGCTAAAAGTATCAAAGTCAACTGTGCTCGGAAGGGGGTTTAAGTGTTTTTCAAAAAGTTTTTCGGCCATATAATTTACTAAGAACCATATTAGCTCCTAACAGTTGAATTTCATTAATTTTTGTAACCTGTGGTATATGAAAAATTTCTGTCACCTTCATCCAGTGCTGCTGACACCACTCTGAGGACTCCATGAGCTACAATGCTTCAGTGGAATGAACAGGCCCCTCTACAGTGGACTATAACCTGTGGAGCCCTCTATGCAAGGCATGCTGTCAACAGTGCAAGGGCTGGGTGAGATCAGGGGTGCTGCTATAGAACAAGCAAGGCAGGCAGTTGTCTGGGGCCCCAAACTGGGAGAAGGCCTTTCAGGGCAGTTGATTGCATAGTACATATTGCAACAAAAAATCTGCAGAAATCCACTTGAAGCATTTTGCCTAGAGCCTCCAAAGTCTCTCGATTCATCACCCCTGGCTGAGATTCAGCAGGTCACAGTGAGGGGGCACAGTGTGTGTGTGTGTGTGTGTGTGTGTGTATATATATATATATATATATATATATATATATATATGTGTGTGTGTGTGTGTGTACAGAAATCAGGTCAAGGTCTTAGCTTGTGATAAAGTGTTGCAGACGTACACTCACTGGCCACTTTATTAGGTACACCTGTTCAATTGCTTGGTAACACAAATTGCTAATCAGCCAATCACAT
>JABJVR010000675.1:1978-20628 GCA_025773905.1 Chitala chitala | reverse complement strand
ATATATAAACATGCCTCTTATTGCACTATTACTGCGACAGACAGTCTAAAATGAACACTATATTTTATTTTCACTAGAGAGATGATAAAAATCTTTAACCCAAATGAGGTTTGTAAAACCTGCAGTGGCTGCTGTTAATGCAGAAAAATAAGAGGCGAGTCACACCAGTCGCAGTGAAAGCCAAACACATCACCACAAATCACTTCTATGAAAACCTTTATTAAACAATAATATAACGTATGGGATGAAACAACGAGAAGGTTATAAATGAGACGCTGAGAGGCAGCAGGATGAACAGGGCGCTCTGCGACTGAGGAAGCCAAGCGAGGTGCTGCATGCGTGAGGGACAGCAAGCACAAGGCCCAAAGGTGCAGTTCGTGTTGCTTTACAACATCTCACAGCACCTTCAGCTTAGCTTTCCCTCTGCTCTTTCCGTCTCTCCCTGCATACTGTCAACTAATACAGGCAACACACGGACACCATTCTGCTGTCACTATGTTGATAAAGATTCTCAGTCGTCCAGGTGGAGCCGTCTGGAAAGTTAAATCATGTTAACTCAAATTCTTAATAGGAATGTTTCACTACTCATCCAAGTAGTTCTTTCAGCCTGAGACAAAATTGGTCAGGGACCCCATATTTATCCTCCAGGGTGGTTTCAGTACTCAACTCACTTGGATAGGCTCGTTAGCTGAACAAAGGCAGAGAGTTGTAGGGATGAGGTTGTGTCTGAGGCCTCCGCCTCTGTAGAGGGAAGGATTTTCAATTTTCAGTCCAGTGCAGTGAAGAGTGTTCACAGCTCTACACTGGAGAAACTAAGTAACATCTACACAAAAGGACATCCCAGGACAGGAGAAGCAACACCTTAGGAACGGAATCAGCGGTGTACCTTCATCTAAAAGAAATGGAAGGCCTCAGACATACCCTGTCCCCTATTTTTCATGCTGCTCTTGCATCAATTCCCAGGGAGATTAAGACCACTTCACACATCCGCCAAGTTAGCCACTCTAAATGATTCTCTTGCATTGACATAGGGAGCAGGACTCAGGACATCTACATCCCAATGTCTCTCTGCCTTTGTTCAGCTAACAAGCCTATCCAAGCGAGTTGAGTACTGAAACCACCCCGGAGGATAAATATGGGGTCCCTGACCAATTTCATTTTAGGCTGAAGAAACTACTTGGATGAGTAGTGAAACGTTCCTATCAAGAAGAAGTCCAGGTTGACATGATTAAACTACCAGACATACTGCTGTCACAGTTACCGGTTACTTAGCAGAGTATCCACAATCACCAAAAGCTTTGACGTGTAACATCTATCTGAGACTACTCTGTTGACACTGTGAGAGTTTGGGTTAAGTTTTCCTTCCTGATAGGACTGAATAATTATTTTAATAGTCAAGTTCATGCTGTGTTGGTCCTGTTCTGTTGATGCAAGCACATGGTATTGGGTGAAGAATGTGTAAATTAGGCAGTAACACTGGTTAATATGTGTGGGTCAATATTTGTGGATCAACAGTTGTTTTAAGTAGTATGAGAACTGACCATGCAGCTCAACTGTCAATGAGTCTAAGTGACTAAAAACTCATATATGGAGCCATAGGTGTGAGGTTTATGATCTAGTCAAATGACTAATGTTCCTAATGCCGGTGTGAAGCTATATAATCACACAGCAGTTGAAATACTTATATAACATTCGTACATAAACACATACCGTATCAGTCATATGTTTTATTATATGCTGACAATAAGGTTATGTATAATTTTCTATGCTTTAAACTGTATACAAATGTTTATAAACATTACAATTTCATTACATGTGATCCTGGGCTTTAGGAAGCATACTATTCAATTAACATGTTGGTCAGTATCCCTTCTCCTGGTTACAAGAACAGTACATGCCCAAGTATTTGACTGTTACTATATATTCTTTATTATGGCATTTTTAGTCAATTGTAATACATAATGCAGATGGAGAACTGGATATGAGGACACCAGAGAATTCTTCCAGAAATGTTAATAGACTCTAGATAAATCTTGTGGATAATTTTGCCTTTAACTGGCATGAGACTGAAGTCTTGTCCCTGTGTTAAAAGAGATCAGCCAAACCACAGATTAATGTAGCACTGGGACAAAAAGGGAGCTTGCAGAAATCAGGACATAAATCACATTACTGTGAGACCAATGTTAATTGTCATCTTAAAAAGATAATTGTTTTTGCTTTATTTTTCTCTGCTGTGCAAATATACAACCCCATAAACACAGTGCCTGTGCAGCAGATATGTGCTGTTTGTTTTACCCCGTTTATAGTAATAATAATGTGTCTCACTGTGCTATTCAAACTGTGGGCCTGTGACTAGGAAATATCTCGGTTATTTTTTGCTGCCAGGTGTTTAATCAAAGCGCACATTAAATATTTCAGACTTGAGGTACATCATGTAAATGGCATGCATGGAACCTGAGCCAGTTAAAGGCTGGCCTGTTGGCACACAGCCAGATGATGCCAGGGAGACTACAGACACACTGAAGTAATCCAGCTGATGCCCTGTTTACTGCTGTCTATCTACATGGGTGTGAAAAAACATCTACTCCGTTCTTACATTGCAGTACCTACCTTTTGTGCTCTCCTCATGGTCTAAACTGAGCATTGTGAGCTCAATGCTGCAACTATTGAACTCTGTGTATATGTCTTTGTGTGTGTGTGTGTGTGCGTGTGTGTGTGTGTGTATGCGTGTGTGAAGCACGTGAGTCTTTCTGTGTGTGTATGCATGTGCATGAGTATGTGTATGATTGCGTGTGTGTGCATGCCTACGTCTGTGTGTCTGTATGTGCGTGCATGTCTGTGTGTGTGTGAAGCATGTGTGTGTTAACCCTGTGTGTCTTTGTGTGTGTGTGTGTGTGTGTGTGTGTGTGTGCATGAATATGTGTATGCATGCGTGTGCTCATGTACACACGTATGTGTGTCTGAATGAATATTAGCGGTATACCATTTTCAGACCTTTTAATTAGAGGATTCTGTCTGATGAAGATGTAGCTATGAGGTACCAGGGGTCTGAGTTTCATTGTATAATGGAATTATGTAATTTGAACATTCTCAGTACTCTGCTCCTATGAAAAGTGTGCTCCAACTGAGCAATTCTAAACCATTATTAACTAAAGACAATCAGTGGCAGAATGGGAAAAAAACACCCTTAAGCAAACACTGTGAAACACAGTGTCCCTCTGCAACTGCAGGTATTAGGAGCATATAAGGAGAGAAGGACATGATTAGGAGTGTGATGGATTAGTGAGGGCTTTGATAAAGTGCTCCATGTCTTCAGTTTCCCCAGTCCTAGCCCAAGAGGCTTCTGTTGACCCTCCAGTCCCTGTGAAAAACGAGTGCCTCACTCCCGTAAGAGACCTCATTAGCTAAGGTGAGCTGGATATAGTGCTGGTGTATAGTGCCCTCTCTGCCAAAATTTCTACACAGACAATTCCACCACAACATGTAGCTGTGTGTGTTTGTCAGTCTGTGTGCATGCATGCTTTATATAGCAAGTACAGACAGATGGATGAGATAATAGAAGTAAGGAGAGAGATACTTTGCCTTATGGCAGATGGTGTGATGGGTAATGAGAAATATAGACCTCTGAGCTTAGCACCTTCAATTCAGCTCTCTACCAAGCTCTCTTATTTTGCACACTACACATCACAGGAGTGTTACACAACCAATTAGCGACCAAAAATCTGAGGGTGCTTGGCCAGCAGAAAGTACCATTGCAAGTGATGTACTTTTCTGCAGAATTAAGAAAATCTGATCTCTTGGGGGAACAGTAAAACACTGCTCAGTGTGATCAAATTAAACATTGCTGACACTGTTGCTTGTCTCTTCATTATACATAAAAAGACTGTTTAGCAGTTACTCTCTAACTTGAAGTGCAAATGACTCTGAGGAAACATCAGCAGGCGAACTGCAGCTGACCTCATGTGATAACAAAGAGACAAGTTATCAGTCACTACCACTTTGGACCAAATGGTTTGGCCAGCGTCTCAGTGTGAACAGACTGCAGTTGATTGTGCACACACAAACACACCAAGGCCAGTATGGTTTCTGTATCATATGTGCAGACACACGCAACCTTCATGCCTTACTCCAACATGCTAAATTTTGGAAAAAACCCACTCAGGAACCTCCATATCTCCAAAGGCTCCAAGCTGAACTTCTCTGCATGTAATACCTTCATTTCTGGCTTGTGTGTCTGTTCTAAATTCTAAATAAACCCTGATAAGACAGGAAATGTTTGTCATCCATACTGAAACACTGACCTGCGCACTCTGGGTTCTCTTCATTGAAGTTTACAGCAAAGTCGTGGGACACCTGAGGAAGACAAAGAGGATGTTATCATAATAAATATATCTACAGACATGTGCATGCACACACACACACACACACACACACACACACACACAAACACACATACACGCATGCTTAACCCTGTCAGCACAGCTGAATGACAGTCTCAAACAGACATACTGTATAAGTAGAATCAAACTTTTCGCTTTCTACAGGCCTGGATGTAGTGCCAATCAAACAGAAAATGTAAGCTCTTGAGTTTGATTTTAAATTGTGTTTTAATTATTAAAATCAATAAGGGAAAAACTGCTTATAAACATTCTGAATTCTGTTGTTCATGAATGTTCAAAACCAACACACAAAGTGTCAGAACTGAGGGAAAACCATTTGAAAATGTGTCAGGCCCTTGCTGGGGGCTGTTTCTTATTCTGACCAGCAGGTTGTGATTCAGAAGTTACATAGGCAGGACAGTCTAACAAGGTTCCTGTACATCTCCCATTGGTGTGGGCTATATGTGAGATTCCCTTTGGCAGCAGCGATACAACATAATCTGTTCTACAGTGCTGTGTAAAGATTGCCCATTAGCTAATGGTGTACATTATGAGGCCTGTTTGCCTGTGGTGCTTCCTGACCTTCAGAGCAGCATAGCACAAAAGACATTTAAAGAAATTTTAACTGGAGCCGTGTTATGGAGAAATTCAATTGAATTTTGAACGTTTACAGACTAATGTCAGCAAAACCCCCCAAAGAAATAGAGCTCTTTACACAGGGATTTTCAATGCTGACTACTATCACTGTTAGGTTATTCTTGTCCAAGTATTGCATGGTCATGGTTGCTTTTAGCCAGCTTATATGTGCTAATGGTTTTTATAGTGCCCAAGCTTATATGTTAACGAGTTTGTATCTGTGTCATTGTTGCTAAAGGCTCTGTAGGAAATATGTTATTCATGCCAACAGCTGAGCCCGTGTTATACATGGAAACAATTTTTATACTCAGGCAATCCATACTACGTGCAGCGTAACATTTGACTGCTTTACCTTGAAGTCAGGTGGTATCCGAGCACCAAAACCAAATGCTGGGAACATTTTGTCACTGGATGGACAAAAAACAAAAAAGGAACAAAACTGTTTTTAGACCTTAGACTTCATCGTCCGTAGTTTCAACATTCTGTGACCTCTGAACACAGCCTGTAATCAGATCAGCTCAAAAAATCAATTATGGCTCTTTTAAAATGCTGACAGAAAAATACTTTGTATTTCTGCTGAGTGTTTAAAATGTTCTCTACCAGTTTACCAATAGGATTCTCAAGAACACAGTCAGTACATCCTTTTCACAGCCCAAACATTTTGATATTTTAATGACTTCATACAAAATAGGATCGTCAGGTTAGTCCTCCATAGCTAAGACCCTTTCCTAGATCCAGGTCTCTAATTTATATATCATCCACTGTTTTACTACAGCAGACATCAAAACTTTGACTGTGGTAACCAGAGAATTTGGTATCCTGAGAATATTCAATGTGAAAAGGCAGTGGAATAAACATTCCTCTGTGTTTACATCTTCTGTTATCCCCAAATAGTGATTTAACACATCCTTCACATATGTGAATAACAAATCAATGGTATTAAAATAGCTCCAGCTACTGTCCCAGAAAAGGACACTGCCTCCTGATTCTGTGAACAGGATGGAAAACTAACACCAGGAGCCCAGTGTCCTGATTCAGCAAGTAACAAATATAGCTGGTATCTGGCACAATATCTACAAAATGCTAATCTGGCTCACTTTAAAGATATGCAGGATATCACAAAAAAGGCAGTATCTATGTCCCATAACCTCTTTACATTTACGTAACCCTAACCACAGCATCCACCTGTGCCTTGGCAACTGCATGGCATTTAATTGGTCAGCACACTCACCTGTCGTAATCCTGGCAAATCTCTCCCACGGCAACGAGGGCCTTCAGGTACTCATTGGGCTGGTATGGATGGATATAGTGCAAAGAGCAACTGTTCCGTGGGTCTCCATTGGAGGCCGTAAAGTCAATGGCCACCTGGAGTGGCAGGTGCCAATCAAGCAGGTATAAGGTGTCAGTAACCGAGGGCTTTGCAATGAATGCTTCCTGCACAAAGCAGGTTTTGTCATTGACTGAAACATCTCACAGCATTCCAGTAAGAACTCATGCCGTTGTTTCAAGAGTCAGCTACGTGCTGTTATTTTATTCAACAAAAAAGGAACAGGAGATTCACAAAGAGCTTACATGTTGAGCCGTTGTTGTGATGGAGAATATTATTACCTCTGCAGTGTTGGCATTTTCACATATAATGAATTCTAATAACATAATTCTAATGTTTGTAACATCTCGGGCTTGTTCTCTGCATCTCTCTGTAACAGCTGACATAACTGTCAATTTTAAACTCCGAAGACCTAATAAAGCGACCTACCACCAGTATCATACACACTGATAGTGTAACATCCTTCATTTCACAACAGAACACCACAGAAGAGAGGTGGAGCTGCTAATTTACATCTGGAAAACGTGATTTTCTCTGTGGTGTAGTACTAGCTGGCAACTCTCAAGTATTTAATAAGGTCTTAAATGTCTGTAATGAGAGCATTGGATATGAGATAGATTCTGCAGAAATGCAGACATTAGTGCTTCTGTTTCAAGTTACACCAAGCAAATTTCATACTTAAATAAATACATTCTCAGGAAAGGATTATACTCTATGACAGTGTGTAATATATGTTTATAAGCCGCACAAGTTATGATGTATAGAAAATAAAGGAAAAAATTAATTACAATTAATGATAAAATACAGTTGTAAAATAGTTTGGCAAAATTGTCTGCTGTTGCATGTAATGTTGTCACAGAGCTTCTGAACGGTATATGAAAATACAGTATTACAAACTAATATTGTAATTCAGAGGAGTTTTTAACCATTATCTGGACTCTTTGCAAAAATAAGAGCCATACTTGAAGTTGTACCCCCCCACACACACAAAGAAGGTACTCACTGTAAACTGTATCTGGCAGCCACCCATGATATAGTCCAGGAAAGAATGCATCTTGATAATCTGTACAGAAAGAGACTGTGTCATGTGGTCGTCATAATGTTTCTCTTTGCCCAGGTGTTAAGACAACATCTTAGGCACATGAAGGACCTCCTGGGGTTTTCTGATTTGTTGTTCTTTTTACCGTGAATTTCGTGAACTTTCAAAGCCCAGTAATTTCTGTCACCCAGTTCAATTACCATGTCAGTCACCCTGTGATTCAGGCAGTCCTCATCAGAGGCGGTATTGCTTTGGGAATTTTAATTGTTAACAAAAATTCTATGTTCACAGATAAATATTTTACAGGAGCAGTTCATTTTGAGTACTGACAGTCTTAAAGCAGTATTAAATTATTTGAGCAGTTTGTACAATTTTGATCTTCCTCCTTCCCTTATAATTTGTCATAAAACTATCAATCTAATCCTGGATATTTAGTCTGATTTATGGCATACAGGCATAACGCTCATGGCATATATTAAAGAAAAATGGAGACAAAGAGTTAACAATGTAAAATTGCTGTCTATCAGCGTCAGACATCTGGGCCGGGAATACGAGTACCCGGATACTGGGCGTGTTCCACTGAGAAAGCAGGAATTCTGTTTACCTTACACTGGTTCAGAATTACAATGCCGGAGTTCTTGTAGTTCTTCTTCTTCATCTTGTATTTCGGGTTTATACACTCCCATTGCATCTATCTCAGAAAAAATGGCAGACGAGCACCAGAGTCAGAAAAGTGCCGAGGAAACACTTGGAAGGTTTGTGAAGTTCATGGTTTTATTAAAACCCTGGAAAAGGCGCTGAGCGCACTCCCATCGGGGTATATTCCAAGCGGTGCGTCGTACGACCGCTGAAAAGACAACAGTGCAGCTGCGAACAATAAAAGATTGTTAGTGCTGCTCAGAATGTTGACAGCTGTCACCGTCTGCCGAACTGAGATAGCGATTCGCTGCCTCTTTGTCACCCCTTAATGAAAAAGCCACAGCCAGAGCAATGAGAGCGTCGGGTATAGTAGCAGACGCTGGATTTATAATGGATGGGGATAGTGGTTTCTCACGAGTATGGCATCAGCTTCATGCCTGGCTTTGTCAGGGATTGTTCAGTTGCTCCACAGTGTTCACAGTGGCCTCTGTGAGAGGCCTTGGTCTGCTGATCATGTAGTTGTGGTCACTGCCACTGGTGCGAGAAATGAGAATTTGGGTCTCACTGTGGCCTGTCACAAGTGGATTGACTACAATCCATCATGCCCACATATTCAGTGAACATTCAAGTAGCACCTTTAGCTTCTGCCTTAGGATGAAATTTGAAAGTGTATTGTATAGCCCCAGCGTGGCTGTCGTGACTAACAAACAGCCAAACATTCCAGCTTTTCCAGTCTTCTGCTGAGTTTCTTTTCAAAAATTAAATCTTAAAAAATGAACTGTTTTGTAAAGTTGGTCACAGAATTGTATATCTTTTAACTGTGGATCACTCATTCAGAAATCTCTCATGTTTCTACCCCATCACTCTACAAACATATGCATATATCTATAATTAATACACATCAATGTATAATGGTGTTATCAAACTATATTTTTATTTTCTTGATCTATTTTTTATATTGCTTTTTAGCCAGGTCACGGCACCCATGTGGCTAAGCAATGCAGCTAAATACCACATCCAATCCTTGTGCACCTGCCTCTGTGTCTGCTCCTGCTCATATCCCTGGAGATAAAAGGCAGAGGTTAATGTCAAGTCAAGGGTCAACCCCATGAACATCCAGTCTTTTTCATGATGCAGACATGATTTCAACTGAATGTTACTTCAGCTTTTTGTGTGAACCACTGGCAGGTTTCAGAATGTCATAAGGTCACAGACCACCGATGCCTACCATGACCTCAGGCTACACTTGTTAGATTCTAGCGATTCCCACCCCTCCCCCCATAACACCTTTTCTATTGTCCACTGAAAGAGCCTATAGGAAACCACCCTATAGCATAAATGTGGGGATGCCCTATCAGCCTTCATCAGACTGAGGAAGCTAGTTGGATGACTAACAAAACGTTTCAAACTCAAAAGAAAGAAGCCCAGTTGCCATGACTTAGCTTCCAGATAACCTCACCTGGATGACTGAGAGTGTTCACCAACACTCATGGTACACTGTACCAGGCCTTTGGGACAGACTTGGGCAAATGAGCAACTTCCATGCAAATGAACACCTATGGTTTTACTATGTTTGTACTGTGATTAGCCAATGCGGTAAATTTTTTTGCCCTAATTAAGAACATGAAAAAACTGCTATGATATTCTCTGCTGCCAAAGGTCTGTCCTCTGGTTTATAATGGAACAGATGCCTGCTAACAGTTTTTAAACAAGTGAAAAAAAACTAGACCTCTGGTGACCTATATAAAGTTATACTACAGTAACCTATTTCTGCGCTTTCATTTTGAAAGCATCCATCCTGCGCAGTAAATCTATCCCCTCCCTTGTTCCTGGCTGTCAGTCCTATGCGAGGCATTGGATCTTTTGTTGTCCACATTTACCATGTGCAAAATTTGCATAAGTTCCAAAATTGGACTTTATTTTTTTCCTGTTCAGCACCCAACCTTTTGACCTGTAGAAAATTAGTCATGTTCTATCTTTTACCCATAATACACTTCTCAAGGACAAGCTTCCCATTAAATATTTACTTAAGGGTAGTAGGAGTCCTAAGTAATTTTCTTCAATTGTCAAGAAAACACTGAAAACCAGAGTATGTGCAATAAATACACGGAATAATTTAAAAGTATTAAACACAAGCTAAACAACATATAGGACTTGAACCTTTCATCGCACAAAGAAATCCACAACAATGCACAAGGGTTACTAACAGACTGAGAAGACATAAACCCATGAATGTGTTTTTGCTCTAAAAAACACAGAAATACAAAAAGCCTTTGTTGAAACTGCACTCCTGACCTGTTTTCCATCCATGGCTCCACGCATCTCTTTGAACGTTGTGTGGAACTCGCCAATGAAGTCGTGTTTCCCATTCGAGTCCCAATCCCAAACTGTGCACTGGAACAAGAAGAGAAGAGACACGTAAAGGCAGCCACTCACCTCTCTAAAATGGGGTTAACACTCTATATAAACACTTAAGCCCTCTTTACACTGGATTCCTTCCACAACCAGTATTATTATCATCTTAGCTTGCTGAGCCAAAATGATTTTTCTGTTCACTTTACCGCTCACTTGCCCTCCCTAAAGCAGCCACCAACTGCATTTTCAAGTGGTTCGAACATTTAGAGGTATTGAGAAGGCTGCCGAACACTGATCACTGTGAACATGCTTCTGCGGGCGGAAAAGCAGGAAGCGAAGAGTGTTTCACTGCAGGACAGCACAGAACACAAGAGCAGGACACAGGAAAGAACGGGTCCCACAGGAAGGCTTCTGCTAAATCATTCATCATGATACATAACTGCGATGTTTAAAGTTTCATGAAATATCAAAAATTAACATGCTGGGGTAGCTCCTTCTTCAGCAGCAAAACAACAAAAAACTGACGTAGAATACAGCAAATACCTAAAATTTTAAACTGAATCAAAGTTATTACATACAATCATCAGATGACAAGACAATAAAAGGTTAAAGGAAACAACTGAAGATATTTCATGGGTGAGATTATAGTTAACAATAACATATCACACTGATAACAGATTGTAACAGGAAACCTGCAACCCTGCCAAGGATGGGTGTTTGGAAAATAAGTGACTGATACAAACAGGTGGTTCACATGACAGAACAGGAAAGCTAAGGAATTGTTCAAGTTGATAGAAGATAAATATTTTAGAACTGTACAGGTATATCATGGGTTCCATCTTTACTGATAACAGACGGAAATCATTACAAACAATGACACACTGCTATCCAACGTCAGTAACAGAGTACAATCTAATTTAGCATAAAATGTACTTAAGTCTGATAGCACAGACAGAGAGCAATGAGGTCACTCAAAGGCAATAAACACAGGCATTAGCTTTACCTCACAAAGTGCAGACTGAATTAATCGCTAATACACTGATCTTGCAATACCCTGCTTAGTCACGAGACATGGCTCACGTGCAACTGACCAAACCTTCACTGACGTGTCCCCCTCCCCGACCAACTTGACTTTTACACTTGGCCCATTAAAACAAAGTTCACTGAAGTTGAGGATAAAACATTTCCCACCTGCTTTCATTCTTAATGACAGGACCCCCTAAAAGTTGGTTCATAGAAGGTCTCAGATCTCTAGCTTATTGAAGCTGCAAGTACACTAACAACCACTGTGGGATTCCCACTGTCAGGTCAGTATTAGCTCTGCCCCAAAGTCAGAAAGTACGGCAGAAGAGTATTAAAAGCACTGGACTCTGAATCAGGTTCAGCAGGATGCAGCAATGTCAACATAGCTCTTTAACACACAAGTACTCTGACACTGGTCTCCCTGACGATCACCATCTTCTGTTTTTAATGCTTTATTTCATTTATTTACCTCACGTTTTTAATTTTAATGTGTCCACTGTATTTTTCTTTAGTTTGTATTGTCCACAGTGTGTTTGTCTTACCTGCTTATTGCTCAGCACTTTGGTCATTAATGTTGTGCTTATAGTATATGCTACATAAATAAAACCGACATTGACATTAACTCACCCAAATACATACAGCATGTTAAACGTAAACTCCAAAGGAGCACAAAAAAGACATAGTAGTGTGTGGGGTAGAATGGAAATGGGTCTCATTAGATATAATTGGAATAAGTTAATCGCTAGACTACGTAAAAAAAAAAAAAACATGTTTTCAGTTGAAGCAGGAAAAGGATCCATTAACATCTGTGGTTTACCGGAAGCTGTTACATAAAAAAACAGGCATACGCAATATATTGCGTTTGCAAAATAACATGAAGTGCTCCAGCAGTAAAATGGAAAACTCATTATTATGCTAATCTTCTTAGCAACAGTTGGGCAACAACAGATGGGCAGGATATTTCTGGATGTCCTGACACAGAAATTACAAAGTAGACTGATAATTACAGAGGATATATTGTATATATACTGTACATCATTTTTATACAGTACTATCTAAACTGCTCTGCAGCCTTCGGCTGTCTCTGCAAGGTCTTCATAATGTAATTGCAATTATGTTAGTGTCTGTCCTTCTCAGGTTGAAGTGGTTTCTTAGGCTGAGGCTCCAGGGCTGCTGACAGCTTTGGTACTGATGTGCCTTTGGATATGCCTTGATCAGAGGCTATCAGGCATCACAGGTCATTAAATCTGCCCAAGGAAGAAAAGAATCAAAAGAGCCAATTATTAGTCACATACAAACAGAGCAGAAAAACTCTGAATGGAGGAAGGTGGAGGGGGATGGGGGATTTACTGTAACCTAAAATCTGCTGGGTGAGGAAAAGGAACAGAACTAAAATAAGCAAAGCTGTGGAATTCCCTACCCAGACATTCAGGATAAAACAAGCAAGACAACAAAACACCTACCCTGTGACCTGTACTATAATGTGTCACCATGTGACCTCCTACCATCGGTATACACTGTCATGTGTACGCCAGTGCGGTCCACCGTCAGACCAGCAAACATCATGTGATATGAGCTGTGCCATGTGTTGAAGCCCATGTTGTATGATGATCATTTCCAAATGATGTTGCCCTAAGGATTCACACAGGCCAAAAACAGGCTTAAGGATGTTCTGGCCAGATTCTGGTTGCTATGGCAACACCGGCTCATCAAGTTCTCTAAAGAAAGAAAGACAGGGTCAGAGGTGGGTGAGTGGGGAGATGATGGTGAAAACAGGTTTGATTGGCAAAAGAAAAAATGTGCTCCATCTCTTACCTTTAATTACTTTTAATTATCTAATTGTAACTGATTTTATTCAAACAAACTTTTCTACTTTTTACACCCAATCATACAGCTAAATATTAAAATGTTCAGGTTTAACAGTGACCTCAGGCCACAAAATCATAGCAACTCTTGGGACTTGACCTTTAGCCATGCCAAGATGCATCTACTGTACTCATTTACATGAAAGTATTTACACTGGAAAAGACTAACAGGCCCCAACGCACAGCACACAGATAGAGTCTCAGCTTTAGCTGTGGTTATGTCAATACAGCCCAAGTAAAGTCTGACTAGCAAGGAGTTATACTTCATTTCCTTTACAACAAGGACATCAGAAATATTTTCCTCTTTATTATACTGGGTTTTCTCTAATTTTTTCATAATCACTCTGGTACCTATCTGAGCTTGGTGACTCTGTGACTTAAACATATTAAAACACAAGCAAAATTTCATTAATGATAACTAAGAGAATGTCTGCCTGCTTCATATGACAGTGACAGCTCTGAAATCTGCTCATATCCTGAACGCAGGTGTCGTGGGCTTTGAGCTGACAGTCTGCTGAGAAGTGTAGTTTCTGAAGCAAAGGGCCACAAAGGCTTCTCTGTTAACCGTTCAATATCCCCAATGACAGGGCAGCCAACTATTACATATCGACAGCAATCGACCCAAATGTGTCTGGGAAAATCGTCGCACAGTAGGATGTCCTGCCTGACTGATCTTCATCTGCAGAAAGACAAGCAGTCAATGGATGCTGCAGGCCTCTATCTGAAAGTAAATGGGTGGATACTTATATGGTGGAGCAGAAGGGGCAGTACTGGCTTTACACGTACCATAACAGTGGCACAGAGTTGAAAGAGGGCATGGTCTGGAGGTAGGTGTGGCCTGGTGGTGAGTGTGGGTGGGTGGGCTTTCACTGCATAGTGCTGATGAAAGACCTGAACAAGGAAAGGCACTGAAACTCACTGCCAGTTCAAAACTGGCAGAAATGCAAGATGGAAGACTCTGTGGGTGTTTAATTCTGAGCTATGCCAACACACAGCACCACCAGAAAAGTACAAAACCCTCCAGCTCCACTCATGTTCACAGAGACCTCGAGTCAGCAATAAACCAAGAGCTGAATGTCACCTTTGACATTTAATTCAAAATTTAATATAAAGTTAAGTCAAGGGGCCATCCTTCTGTGGTTTCTGGACATCCAAATGCACCTATTACAAAGAGTAAAGCTCCAATGGGTTCACAGCATGGCATCTTCTGCAAACCCACCTCACTAAGACAATCCTTACTATGTGTACAGAGCCAAGGGGATGTTGCTAGTGTAAAAAAAGCAGATTTGAAAAACTTTTATTTGAATTGTAACCATTAGACTATTCTAACAGTATGAATGCTTTGTTAAGTTATAAAATTTTAGTATGTTCAGTTCGTTCACTCATTTAATGACAACAACTATTTTTGTACAAACACTAACTTTTAGCTCAAAATTGAATTAGCTTTATTACTTCAAAAAATATGCTAAAAAGCTGTGTGTAATTCGTTATGATTACTGTGGTTTTAATAATTGCTTGTTTTATTGAAATGTAAACTCCAACTGGTTGGATTTTAATCTTCCGGATGTTTTTTCGTGTCCTATACACCGCGAACTAATTGGTGTTATCACACAATTGCAATTCTGCCTTTACACGCCATCACATATTTACAGCCCTGCACGTCAAGTACTACATTTCACACAGCACAGTGTGCACATCTCCACAACATTATGTGGCCAATATCTCCTTATAGTAATGCAGCGATGTCATACCATTGTAGCATGTGTCATAACATAATTAGATTCCCATACTTCTCTCGCCTCACTTAGAGCATTACTGATAACTGCACTGTTATTAAAACAGCCATGTGGTGCAGCACATATGCACAGTCTTTCTGCTTTCCCCAGCTCATTAACTGAGACAGATTCCCAGTAAAAAAGGGAGCATAAAAACCATACTACTTTATAAAAGTACATGAAAATATTTGAGATTCTAATAATATCATCAACCGCCAAGCACGAGGACCACAATGCCTCTTTGAGATGGAAGACTTCACTTCAGTGTTTCAGAAATGCATTAAATACCTGGCTGTTTTTGAAATGCTGATGACACTGCCTGTCTGACAGACAGGGGATCGGGCGTGTGGAATCCTAATCATTAACGCCAACAAAAGAGTGCCATCCCCACAAAGCAGTAAAAACAGCAAATAACCCAAAATATTACCTATGTGTTTTATATTCTAAGACCAAATAAAACATGTTACATTGCATAAGGGTGCAACATACATGGCCAGGACCAGAATTACATCATAGCCACTTTTTCCTTTCACTCACACATTAAAGTCATCTAATCTATTTAATCTTTTTTCTCATGGTACAACAGCAATTCACTTCTGGTTTAAATATCAAGTCAATGCTGTCTGATTAATAAACTTCACTGCTTAAGTGATTTAGGAGAAATGGTCAATCAAATCAACAGCTCAAGAAGACGAAGCTGCTGTTAACAGTAATTCTAAACCTGAGATTTTTTACTTCTTAGCCCCTACACCACCTGCTGTGTGTTGCTCAGTGCATGCTGTGATTTGTGTGTGATTATGACTCATTACCCTGAGTAGAGGGGCATCAATGTTCGCTTCCTTTACAATCATTCACATAAGTGCCTCCGTATAACTCCACCTGCTTTCAGATTCTGACCACCAACACTACACCCACTTTTTACAGACTGACCGCCTGACGGCCTTAAAGTGTGTAGAGGACGATCTTAACGTGAAGTCTTACCTTCAGCTTGCGATCATGGTCTCCGCTGCACAGGGAGTTCACTGAAACCTTGAATGTTTTCCAAATAGGGTTAAGGTTGTTCATGACAGTCTGCAAAGAGGAGCAGGTCCAACATCAGAGACCCGACGTGGGACATGGCAGCCAACCGAAGGTGTGTCAGGTAGGGTTTACCTCTGTTCTGTGCACCAGCTGCTGGGTGGTGTCATCGTTCATCCTGAAGATTTCCAAAAATGGGTCGGACTTGCTGAAAAAGTCCTTAAAACAATACAATACATTTAAACCAAAAAACAAAAAAAATCTGAGCTGGTAAAGCCCAGTGCACTGTGTAACACACAATATGCATAGTCAATGTTTCACCAATAATCTGCTTTCACCAACAACTTTTTACAATACAACATCCCCCGTTATACTTTCTACGATACTCAGTGGATACCTGAAACCACACATACCACCAAACCATATATACATTATGTGCCTTCCTATAGATACATACCTATAAAGCTGAACTTATAAATTAGGCACAGTAAAAAAATTCACTAGTAATAAAGTAGAACAACATACCAACACAGCTACTACCTGACGGATGGGAAGTGTATACAGCATGGACACGCAGGATGGAGCGGAACGGCACGATTTCATCACACTACTCAGAACAGCACACCATTTAAAACTTATGAATTGTTTATTTCAGAAACTTTCCATTTAATATTTTCAGACCGCGGCTGACTGCGGGTAACTAAAACCGTAGAAAATGAAACCGCAGGTTAGAAGAGTCTGCTGTATTTTCTTTCCCACGGGCCACTGAATTGGAAAGAAAGCAACCGGCTACCTGAAAAAAAGGAATATTTAGACCTCCTGATAACTGAGACGCTTGTCAAGATTCTCCGCATGCACACACCGTGGGTTAGTCATGATAAGAATCCCTCCTCTGTCTTTGACCAATTGATTGGTTACTCCTTGCCGCCAGCATGTGGAAGTTTTATATTGTATTACTCCTCTCCTAAGTCTGTGTGGTATTGAATATTTAAAAATAGCCTATCACAGTTGCATCGTAAGGAAGCAAAGCAGCACGTCTCTTGTGAATTCTTCCATGACAAGTGGATGTCAGTTCTATTTGTATTGAATTATTCATCATCCTGTAAAATAAAGTTTGAGAGGTTTAACCGTCAAATTGATCTAAACAAAAAAAAATCTTTTATGCCCCTCAAATCATTGATTGTTTTATGAGATCTTAACAGATATCTGTGGCAATCCTAAAGTATTACGTGAATCCAAACAAAAGTGCAAAGATAAAACAACTTCCTGGATGTTGTAGGCCAAAGACCATGGGCAGAACGTGGGCAAAACGGGTCTGAGTTTCTCATGAACCTCTCGCATATCATGCAGCCCAGTACAAGGTGTCTTCACTGCCGGAACTTTTCACATACAGCACGAGCTTCAGCTTTAACTGAGGTAGCTCTGATAAATCGCTTCATTTCATCATGCGTAAATAATTTCGTCTTACTTATGTAAGTTCCTATGAAAAGACTTCTAATCCCCCCCCCACACACCCTACCCCCGTTCTCAGACCTCTCCCGCTTCTTTACTTTGTCTGCCTATTACACATCTCACTGAGTGCTCTTTTAATCAACACCCCCTTGATTTAATTAAAGTTCTGGATATTAGCACACCGTGTTGGCTCCATGCAGTTTTCTCTAATGAGCACTGGAGATTGCAGGGCTAGAATGATGACGTGGCTTCTGCAGGACCTGCGTCAGTTTGGAGACATGATTCACAGTTACTGTGCCTGTACCGGGGGCTTTGGGGCCATGTTTGAAAGAGTGCTGTAATTAAGCAACCAGTGCTGCTAGCACTGCACTACTGCGCACTCCTGAGACACCCTAGGACAGGTGCAGGCAAGACCATACCTTGTCGTCCAGCTTTCTCGCGCTGAATGAAAGCTCGACGTAGTCATCGTTTCCCGACAGCTCTTCTGCTATGACCTGCAGCAGAGCAAAAGGCAGCGAGTTACGGAGTCCTGCAGCCGCCTCTGCAGCACCTAGAGACCAAGGTGGCGTGTTCATGTGCAGGAACTGGACTGCTGCCACACCGCTCAGAATTATAACACAGCACACTCTACAGATAGAGCAACTGCAACAGTGTACTGTATTATAAAGGTGTAGTAATGACTACTGTGTGCTTTAATAAAGGTGTACTAACTGCAACACTGAAATAATAAAGCTACAGTAACCATTACAGTGTGTATAAATAAAGCTGTAGTACTTCCTACAGTGTGTAGCAATAAAGGTGTAGTAACTGCTGCAGTGTGTAGTAATAAAGGTGTACTAACTCCTATAGTGCGTAGTAATTAAGTTATAGTATCAGCTACAGAGTATTGATAAAGCTGTAGTACCTGTTACAGTGTGTAGTAATAAAGCTGTAGTAACTGCTGCAGTGTGTAGTAATAAAGGTGTACTAACTCCTATAGTGTGTAGTAATTAAGTTATAGTATCTGCTACAGTGTGTATTGATACAGCTGTAGTAACTGCTGCAGTGTGTAGTAATAAAGCTGTAGTAACTGCTGCAGTGTGTAGTAATAAAGGTGTACTAACTCCTATAGTGTGTAGTAATTAAGTTATAGTATCTGCTACA
>JABJVR010000673.1:0-14061 GCA_025773905.1 Chitala chitala | reverse complement strand
ATACCTGTGTAAGCACCATACAACATGTGTGTGTGCTCAGCTCTGACACCACACATTATAATACCTGTGTAAGCACCTACATGTGTGCTGCTTAATAAACAGTTAAGCCTGGGCCTTAATGCCCAAAACGTTTGACTTTTCTCATGGGGTCTTGCTGCTTTTTATATAAGACACCAGGTAATACAGGACTAAATCTGGTAGAGGTAGCGGGCCACACACAAAGTTAGATTTCATCCCACAAACCTGTGCAGTCTAGCTCCACTGCCACTTCCTGGGGAAAGCACATTTCTGTTTGCACATCCACGGAGTCCCCGACTAAAACCCCTTTCTTGAGTTTTCACCCAGCTGTCACTTCTACAGATATCCTAGCATTACACTCAGACAAAGTGCTGATTACAACCTCCCCTTAACGTGTGTGTACACTGTTCTGAACTGGCAACCTTTCAAGGGCATAAGACAGCTTATCCTTCCTGTGATCGGCTGCAGTGGTGATTATTTATCACAGATGATTGAGCTGATCATCCGCTGGTGAGATCTGCACTGCTGCCAGCACTTTTGACATAATACTGGCACAGAAGCTCCGGGGTTAAAGGTCTTACTAAGACAAGAACTGGGTATTTTATGTACCTGTTAGCTCATCCACAATGATTTAGACTTCTGTCTGTTTCCTTGTCATATTTTACACCTTCCTATTGTTGTCTTCCTTTGAAATTTTTTATTCTGTTCTGTGTCATTCTCCTCATGTTATTGCATACCTGTCCACTAGAGTCACTCTGTACCATTTTCAAACCATGTTGGTTTGAAAGGCATGTGACCCACACTGTACCTTAAATATTAACTTCTGTTCAGACGGTGTTGGCACATTCACAGGGCTGTTACTAATAGTGAAGCTTATTTTGCTAATAAAAATCTATTGCCAGCGACATTTTACCACTGCTCTTCCGCTTTGGAGTAAACTAATGCTTTAGAACATAAGTCTTAAAAAAATCAATACTTTGGCTATTTTGGGTTTGTTGGCCTGGTGATGAGTGGTTGGGACGTGCGCAGTTCTCATTCACTCAGGAAGTGGTTTGCTATATTACATGAGTCAGCAGGGGAGCCTTGGGTTGGGTCTGTGAGAAAAGCTGCCTGTGGGAAGGGAGCTGTTCATTCAGTGAGCCTCTGAGGACTGTTTTATGTCTGTTAACTACAGCATCATTTGCACAGCTGCTTAGCTTAATTACCACCACAAATGTCCTGCCTCGGTGTAAAGCCCAGATAGAGATGCTAATGACCTCGGCCTTGTCTAAAACCAACATCATTTCACGCTCTGTGTGTGCCCCGTGGGAGTTCTTGTGCATGAAAGTCACACATGGATTACAGAAGTCTGCATAGTTCGAGAATGAACTTTTCCTTCCTCCTTACTAATATGTAAGGAAAAATAGAGGTTGGCACAATTAAAACAATATACAAAAGCCAATAACAGGCAAGATATAACCTTATCCGATGTTCGGGAAGTCTGTATTTCTGAGTTTGTATGGAGCAACGCTCATTATATTTATTAATAGAGTTTATAGTGAGTGAACAGTACCACGGTCTTTCCTGTATTTTCACCTAATTCTCATTCAGTGAGACGTAGTCAGACCGCAGTTCGTTCTTCATAACGCTATATGCTATATGACTGTCCTGTTTAGTGCTTTTGGGGTTTATTTATGCCTGTTTTTCTCTGTTTGTTTCTTGGTTTATTTATTTATTTATTTTGCCGTTAAAGCATCAGCAATTCGTGACTGGGTCCAGGTCCCTCTGTAAACCAGCAGGGTGTAAATGTTGTAAAGATACATGACTGTTTTATTAAAGGTCTGCAAAACCTCTGAAACATTTTAAAATTTTGATGATACAAAATATTCAGCTGTGTATGTGACTATGCACGTATAGGTGTAGTTGTCAACCGCTGCTGTGTTTTCACTGGGTGTTAGGATGCCTGAACCCTAATTACACGATACTAAAATGATATAAACGAAGCAAATAACATCCTAACATCATTAGCAAGTGACAGAGCATACTAAATGTATGATAATAAAGTGGTTTATTTGTAAGGGTTAAAGAATGAAATTCCCACCTGACAAGGCGTGGGCTTCATTTAATTAGATCATGCTGGGGGGGGGGGGTGAGATGGCTTGAGAAATCTACATAATTCTCCAAGGAAGGCTTTGTTTAGAATTTTTGTTTGTACTAAGAAGAGAGTGTGAAGTAAGTATGTGATAATTTGTGTGACATGCTGGCATGTTGTCAGTGGAAAAAAGGAGAAAAGTTTACAGGCAGTATACACAATATAGCAGCATGTGTATTAGACATGTTTTAACACAAGTTGTACACCTCAATCACCTTGCCTCATGGTAAAACAACAAATGCAGGTAAATTAGTAGGGATAAATCTATATCTCTAAAATTAGCATTCCTTTGTGCTTATATTCATAGACAGTGTGGTGTTATGTACACCAGAGAACAACGTGGGCAGGAACACAAAAGCGTAATATGCGTGCCACTTCCGCTTTCTGAAACTAACACGACACACCTGTCCATTCCATTGTAGGCGGAGTGGAACACACATTATTGCATTAAAAGCCACTGTGACATATGCACATGCACACTTTGGCGGGAGTGAGCATTAATTCAGACGTGTTTGGATGGAGTGTAAGACTTAGCATGTTGAGAGAGACAATTGGGTTTTAATTCTAGATTGTAAGTATGCTTATTAACTCAGTAATTTTAAATATGCTAATTTTTGATACTGCTAAAGTGCAGGCTGCTCTTCTTTTATGTTTTACAAAGGGCAGTGTGTACTGTGAGCACCCATTTTCTGTAAAGAATGATGTTTTTGAAAGGCAACACCCATTTGTTTTCTCATGTTGTTTTTTATGTTAAGAATCTTGTGAGTTCATCCATTAACGCTTGCGGTGCAGTACTCTCTCTCTCTCTCTCTCTCTCTCTCTCTCTCTCTCTCTCTCTCTCTCTCTCTCTCTCGCTCTCTCTCTCTCTCTCTCTCTCTCTCTCTCTCTCTCTCTCTCTCTCTCTCTCTCTCTCTCTCTCTCTCTCTCTCTCGCTCTCTCTCTCTCTCACTCACACACACACATTTTTTTATTTATTCCAGAGGCCTTTCTGGTGTCCTTCCAGCATGTTATCCACAGTTTAAAGTGAAGAACAGCCTTACCAGCTTTCATATCTGGAGCTTAATGAAGCTCAAATTCTCTAAAGTATGAAGTTAAATGTGATGAGAGAATCGTTCATTCAGGTTTGGGGGTTTTGTACGTGTAAAATCATACACCTTTTATAGGCGTGCTGTTATTGAACTAATGGAAAACTTGCAGGTTTTCTTTTTTTCCTTAAGAGCAAAGAGTAAAAGTAAGCTTTATTCATAAACCTTTTGGCTTTGCATTTCATTTAATTTCCTTTATGTATGCATAAACTTAAGGCTCACTCTGATGCTGGAACATGATAGATGTACATTTAAATGAATCTGTGGGAAGACACGGTAAAGGAAAAAATGAACTGTAGTTTGATAAAGGCGATGCTGCTGCAGAAATGCACAACACTAAGATGATAAAGAAGAGCACAGGACGGACATCGTGTCATACTCCCAAACTCTTCACACGCTGTTCCTTCGCTCTTCTCAGCTGTTCCATTCACTAGCTTTCTGAAACGGTACATTTTTTGTCTGGCAATCCGTTTGATTTGCTTTGTTTGCCATCCCTGTTATCACATCCTTTACTGAGCATAATGTAACAGCAGAAATTTCTGTAAAGTAGCTTTATAGATGACTTTAAAAGATAATTGTGCGTCTGCATGACACTTCATTTGCAATGATAATAAAAATTGCATCCTGGCAGTTAGCTCTGTCAGGAAGCTACTGTAACATTATGGGATGTAAGCGTACACTAGAATTAGCAATAGTCTTTGAATTTACCATTTTATTTTGAAGCATGGGGTAATTCTGTCTGTGACAGAATGAACACAGAAATTGGTTCTGTTACTATCACCAAAAGCCACTGCTTCTGCCATTTAATGTGTTTTAGAGATTGACAGATATTAATATGAGAAATTACAGCATAACAGGAACCAGCTGGAGGCTTCTGCTCTAAGTACATTGTATTTAGAATATGGTCTAATGCTTTCATTGATCCCAGAAACACCTATAGTCTTTGATCCAAGACTATGCTAGTGTGCTTAAATCTTTTTTCGGTGCTTCTAGGATATTATTACTCTTCTGTTGCAATTCGACCGCAACAAACAATGTGTGTATAGACTTTCAGAGAACCTAATGACATCTGTTATGCAACATCAGTGATGAATACATAAGACTTAGTGTTAATTAATTAATGAATTCCAGTAGTAATTAATCACTTACACCATTATTAGAAGTTAAAGGTGTTTTTATTTTTCTAAAGGCACTGTGACAACACAAAAAATACCAATGGGGAAACGAGCTTGTTAACAAACCAGCTGGCTAACCAAACTAAATCATAAAGCCATGGGTAATAAAATTAGTACAAATTATTGTGGAGGTCTAGCACACTTAAATTTGTAGTTTTAGAATGTGTATTCCATTTACAGGCAGCTTTGGACACAAGGCGGGGTGCACACTGGGCAGGATGCTGACCAATCACAGCGCAGATGTAGTTCTGAACCTACAACATCCTGTTTATATGACAGATGCTGTACTTCTCAGCCACCATGCCTTCTACGTTAGATATGTGTTATATCCTATATACCTGTGTGTGTGTGTGTGTGTGTGTGTGTGTGTGTGTATAGTATAAAGAAGCAAGAGAGGAAATGCATAGATAAAAGAGTAATACAAAATGTTGGGGTGAACAGAAGAAAGAAAAAAAGGATGTATGCATGATGGTGTAGGAGGCATGGAGAATACAGAGATTATAGAATGAATGGAAATGAGAATGAAAAATGACAGGGATGAGACAAAGGGAGAAAAAAGCCTGTGGTGGTGTGTAGCCTGGGTGGTCTAGCTGACAACAGTGTGGTCTGGCTCACCTCAAGACAGGGTAGGAGTGGGTCCCTCAAAGCCACGCCAGGAAGATGCTGATGTGTGGGAAATTACGGAGACGGAGCATCTGGTTGAGCCCGAAGTATGCCAAACTCTTAACATTTGAAAATAAGTAAGAATATTACAAAAATTTAAAAATTAGTTTTAAATATGATTATTGGTCCTTACTTCATCTGAACAGGGGTATCAATTCTAAATGTGTAATGCAAATACGACCAGGACGACCACTGAGCGAGTGTCACAGTGATGTCATACACGCATGAACACCAGTGATGACAGTCATTGCCAAAGAGCCCACGTTAGGTGATGCTGACGGCCACAGAGCACAGGTGTCATCAGTGGTGTTTATGACTGCTGTCAGTTTGGAAAATAAAAAAAAGGTTTTTAATTAAGCTGCATTTACAGATAAAAGGAAGGTGCCAGTGATAACATCTGCTGTGTGTGTGTGTGTGTGTGTGTGTGTGTGTGTGTGTGTGTGTGAAACCTCCTGAGACCTGGTCTACATATTTATGTCCACTGTAGTGGTTTTGCATGTCTTTTTGTCACTGACCTGAGCAGTACTTGTGGTGTGCTTTGTAAAGGACATGCTGCCCTTTGCATGATGCCTCATTAGCTGCAGTTGAATGCTGACAACGTCCCTTTCAGTTCTCCACAGAGTGGCTTAAAATTGCCGTACTTTAGTTTTCTTTCCTTGGTCCTCTCGTATATACTTGTTTATTTAAAATACCATATTCTTATTATGCATATTTCTTCCAGGTACATGGCATACACATGCAGTACAAATGTAAATGTTGTAAGACTTAAATCGCCTACATAAAAGCGGAGTCATTTTTAATCTTTTCAGCAAGCACCTGCCGTGATGGGTAGGGGCAAGCCTATTAGAGGGGGACCCTTAATTAGGATAAATACAGTATAATCACGGCAAGTTCAACATAATAATTTAGAATTTCAGCGTTTGTACGGTAGTTATTAGAAGTGGTCAGCCTTTGGTACACCGAGCTTTCATGGACTGAGATTATACAGGCTGTGTGTTGAACCACATGTTTCCTCCCAGAAGATTATGTCAAAACTATGCTTTTGGTTTGGCAAAATTAGCGTATACGAAACCGCGGTGTGCAGTAATGAGTACGCGAAAAGTACTTTGATGACATTAAATCTGGACAGAATTCAAAGTGTTTGAACACCGGACACTATTTGAACCCATAATCCAGACAAGGAATGGCCGCCCACATCCTCAGTGTACGGTAACAAGAGGTGGCCATGCAGCCAAGAGTGACTTTGCAGTACGTGCAGAGTATTGCTTACTTACTTGAGTTCCATACTAAGTACATCAGCACAATAGTATGTACTTTGTTGTCAAATAACACCATTATATGTAGTGCTCAATTTTTAATGGACTTCTGTTAAAATTTCCCATAAATCAATAGCGTAGGTCTGGGTATGGACTCAAGTTTTCCATCAACAATATTTTATTTCTTGTTTTGACTTAGCATCAGTTTTTTTACTGGTTTGTATTTCTGCTTAACAAGCCAAACTGTTGTATGCTTTGACCCTTGCCTGACATGTAGTCCGTTGTTTGTATCATTGATTCCAGCGGTGACGTACACTCCTAGTTACAAGAAGACACCTCCACCGGTGCCACCCCGCACTGCCACCAAACCCCTCATCTCCGTGACTGCGCAGAGCAGCACCGAGTCCATGCAAGATGCCTACCACGATGGGAGACACCCTCGAGGAGGTCTTTGGCCCCAGGACAGCCTGGGTCGGGTGCTGTACAACTCCACCGACAGCCTAGACAGCGCCAAAGCTGTGACCCTCGCCATGGAGACTTCGGCGAGCAGGCGGCACGCTTCCACAGGCAGCCACAGCTCAGTGCAGACGTGTGACAAGGCCGTTCTCGTGTCCAAGGCTGAAGAGTACCTGAAGACACCAAGGTCTTCCATTGGGATACAGGTACCTAATCTCTATTTGCGGCATATATTTTAATGTCTTCAGTTAATGTGGGTCCATGTCCTTTGGCTTTTTAAATGGGAGATATTTTTTTGAAGGGAACCTGTACGGCTGTGTTCAGTAATTACATTAAGGCAGTATTAATAGAATGTATTAGTTGATAAGATGTTAAGCGGCTAATTCAGGTTTGAAAAAAGAAAGCAGGACAACGCTAAGCGTGGGGGGGTATCCGACCCCTCAGGGACTCACACTATGGTCTGTCGCCACTTTCACAAGAGGAAATATTTCTGGGCCTCTGCTTCTGTGCCGTTACAAAGCAGGGTCATTCAGCAGCACTGTCTCTTGTTCCTCAGGTGGAGACAGCGACTGACTCTGAGTCTGAAAGTAAAGGCCTAAGAGAGTACCATTCTGTAGGGGTACAAGTGGAAGATGAGAAACGGTATGCTCTCTCAGATGTAACATGAAAAAACACTGACAGTGAATGAAGATCAAGACAGAGAAACAATATATTGTTTTGTTTAATACAAGGCTGCCATAATGTGCTATTCTATAGTGGAATCTTGCGCCTGTATGTAAATGCTTTAAAGGCAAGGTGCATGTTATGTTGTTTACTTATAAATTTAACACCAGTGATTTCAAATGAATTTTCACCTCTGTGGTGTGTGTTTCTACTTGTCTGTGGTATGCTTGCATCTCTGTGCTCACACTCCTGTGTGTGTGTGTGTGTGTGTGTGTGTGTGTGTGTTTGTGTGTGTGTGTGTTTGGGTGTCCGTGCGTGCACGTGCTCTTGTCCCCAGGCATGGCCGATTCAAGCGCTCTAACAGTGTAACGACGGCGGTGCAGGCAGACATGGAGCTGGAGGGCTTCCCCATCATGGAGGACAAGGGCCTGCAGTTTGGGGGCTCCTTCCAGCGGCACTCGGAGCCCAGCACTCCCACGCAATATGGCGCCGTGCGCACTGTGCGCACACAAGGCCTTTTTAGCTACCGGGAGGACTACCGGGCTCCCAGCGGGCCCCCCAGCCCACAGCCTCAGCCCTGGCTGCCCGAGCCGTCACTGGAGGGGCCCGAGTCGGGCCGAGTGTCCCCCCTACGCCGTGACGGGGCCTGGTTTATGCAGCTGCTCCACACAGAGACTAAGAGGATGGAAGGATGGTGTAAAGAGATGGAGAGAGAGGCGGAGGAGCATGACCTGTCTGAGGAGAGTGAGTAGCATTGGTTCTCTGCCTTTTCATTATGACATGCTGGCTGGTTAAGGGCTTAGCCTTGCATCACAAAGAATGATATGTCATGTTTTTGGGAGACATGCTGTTGTACCCTAGGTTGGAGTGTTTAATTGAGTTTTCATGAAATTGTCCATCGTTCCAGTAATGTAAATTTGTAAGGCGTCTTCAGTTACAGAGTAAGATGAGCAACAATGAAAAATACAGTCAAGGTATTTGCGGCTTTGGTGACCGTTTGGTTAAGGAGAGCCACACTGGAGTGGAATACAGGAGTTCCCTCAGATGTGCTGAGATGTTAATCTTCTGTCTGCTTGTGTCTCAGTCTTAGGTAAAATCCGCAGTGCTGTAGGGAGCGCACAGCTTCTCATGTCACAGAAATTCCAGCAGTTTTACTGGCTCTGCCAGCAGAACCTGGTAGGTATCTCTGACCACTTTCACTCATCCCCACACCTGTCAGTTCTCTTCTCTGTGTGCATGTGCGTGCGTGCGTGTGTGTGAGATTCTGTGTTCATACAGGTATGTCTGTGTGTTTGTCTTTAAAAGTATGAGTTTTTAATTGTTTGAATGAGCTCTAGCTGATCACGTGATAAGACAGATTGCATCTGCTCTACAAAGACCTAAAGCAGAAGAGTGGAGTATATATTATATCAGAAGCTCCTTTACTGATCTTAAGTCATGATCAAACTCATTTCCTATCTTTTTTATAGAGGGGGGGTATTGATTCATTGAGTCTTAGCAGGTTGTTACCAATTGTGTTGCACTTTACAACGGATTGAGTGGTAAAGAAAGTAAAATGTTAGGAAACACCAATACTGTAGGATGTCTGAATCAAGCTGTTTCTATTAATTTTCAAGAAATTTTTATTTTTTTACAGGTTTCATTTACTAATTTTCCTGTGTGAATACCATTAAGCAGAAAAAGATCAATAACGTTATTTTAATGAATTATATTTCCCAGTTGTTCTGTTTTGCTATTTTAATATATTTTTAATGTAAGATCACTATTATTATTTTTGGGTAGATTTTTTTAAACTGTATATCTGAATGGATAGACTCTAGCAAAAGAGACTTGAATGCAGAGAACCTCCTCAAATTGTCCATCAAAGAGAGACACTCAGTGGTGGCATGTGGAAGTGACGACATGCAGCAAAGGTCTGCTCAAAATGGACATTGTCATTTTGGCTGTGGATAAGAGATCACACAGTCTAACAGCATCACCATCTGAGATCTGCTAAAACATATCATGTTTTCGAAGTAGGGTGTTGGTATGTTGCATATATGCAGGCATGCTGTATGTCCTGTTCATGCCTGAGACATGATGATTTCCAAAAGCCCTCCTCTAATTTATTCCAGCAGATGATCTAAAGGTTAGTGGGTCTTTTCAGGCCCTCCTTTGACCAAGGGCCAGAGACAGCTGACTTGGTGTTCTCCTCTTCTTGTTGGCCCTGCTTAAGTGCTTAATTTTTAGGTTGAAATGTTTAATATTGGCCCAATCAGGTCGTTATAGTTCATGATGGAAATAAATCACCTTAAAGTTACTTTTATTTTATTTTTTGCTTACTCAGACACAATGAGTAAGTATTTAATATATAGCCAATAAATAATCATGAATGTTGAAAAAGTAAAGAACAGTGACCTACACAGCAGTTTGATGGGCCTGTGCACATTAGCAAAGCTACACTTGAAAGGGTTGTCTAATTTCTGTTTTTGGATTAAATAGCCCATCCTGTTGGAGTTGTGTAAAGTACATGTGTAGTGGAGCACCTTGGACCACTGTGGAACTACGCTGGCTGCTGTTAAATATCTTCTGTGGCTGATCAGTGGTTTCCCACAGGACCCTAGTGCCATGCCCCGACCCACCTCTCAGGACCTGGCGGGCTTTTGGGACCTCCTCCAGCTGTCCATTGACGATGTCACCACCAAGTTTGATGAGCTGCAGCAGATGAAGAGCAACAGCTGGAGACCCGTGGAGAGTCCAGAGAAAAAGGTACGTCTCGACCTGATATTCACTGTGGTGATGGTGTCTTCTAGGACCATATCAACAAAGAAACATAAATTCTGTACTGCTTTTGTTGTTCTGCCAGTGTTATTGCATGGTTATTTTTTGCAGCTTCTTTGCAAATTCATATGTGGTTAGAAAGTCTCTGAGTTAGAGGAACAGTAAATATGATAAGCTAAAGGAAATATGAGAAGCTAAGGAGAACTGGGTAAAGGAATGGAAATATGGGAAGGTAATAAGGGAACTGAAGAATTATGAGAAATAGAGAAAAACATTTAACAACTTTTCTGACTGATAAGAGTACACATTGTGAAGCAAAACCTCCGCACCATTGTTCACGCACAATGGCGGCCTCTGTACTTTTGTCCCTATAAGGAGAGGAAGTGGCCCCCGCCCGTACCAAAGAAGCCCCCCAAAGGAAGAGGCGGCGTGACGAGGGAGCGGTCGCTGGACCTTCAGGACAGGCAGCGACAGGAGGCGCGGAGGCGGCTCATGGCCGCCAAACGGGCCGCCTCCTTCCGCCAGAACTCAGCAACGGAGCGAGCCGACAGCATTGAGATCTACATCCCCGAGGCCCAAACCAGGCTCTGAGGACCAGAGATGTGGGGGGATAGGGTGGGGGCTGGCTTTTCCTCAGCAACCAGCAGGCACTCTTATCCTCGTGTCTGGTAAAGGCTGTTTCCACCACACCCACACAGGTTCCAGCTCCACATTTTACATGTTATTTTTTTTCTTGTGCCAACCCCCTCACTCTGCCTCCAAAATGATTATTATTAGACATGATCAATTCCTTAATTTTTTTCCCATCAGAAATTAACAATTTTTTTTTTTTTTTTTTGCTGGAATGAACATTTAATTGTAATACACATAGGGTTTAGCGCTGCTGTTGCTAACAGACCCTCGAGGGCATGTTGTCACTTCTCCAGAGGGTCACGTCGCATCACAACGTGCAGCTTTCTGTAGAACCTCACCAGCAGCACCAGCCGTGGTCCCCTGAGCACAGGGGAAACGCACGCTCCCCTGAGGGGAGCGCTGACGCAGTGGCACAGGGCTGAGCACCCCCACCAGCCCTACGCTCCACTCAACTGTCCCCTCCCCACCTCACCCAAGGACTCGACAAGCTGCGCTCTACACTAGCGAAGGAGAACCGCGCACAACTAGAAGCGATCTTTCAGATAATGCTTGAAATACCTCAGTCGTGCCTGTCGCAGAGTCTTGGCGAGCCCTCGGCCGGCCGCTGCTGGCACACGTCCGCCTCGGCGACAGCCCCTGGGTCGCTTTATCAAGAACAGAGCGCCGGGACGAGGCGAATCGGAACGCCAGCCTCTCCGGCCATCGCCCGTGCTCGTAATTACGTCTCTTACCGTCACCATGGCGTCGGAATGAGTGCTGCTGCGTCGACACCGTTGTCCCAGGCAGGAACGCGCCGAGTTGAAAGTATTGTACCAATATTTACATGTATTTACCCCCAGTTTGTTTATTTCTTCATCAGTGTGTTTCATTACAGATATTCACCTTTTTGGTTTTAAGAAAAGTATTTGAATGAAGAGTTCCAGATTCATTAGCTGTGAATAATAATTGTATATTTCCAAATAAGATGAAAGCTACATGCACCTGAAATAATAGTATTGTTTGTATTTCCAACAGGAAAAGTAACAAAGACCATCTAAAACCATTGCAATTAAATTGCAAGAAAAAAATGTAGAAATTTTTATTCTTTCATTGATTTTTACCCCTTGATAGATGTCAGACCCTGTAATTACAAATTTAAGTACTGCAGATGCTTGAAAATTAGAGAATGGCATGTTTTTTCACCTTTTGAAACTCGGAAGTCTTCTCAAACAAACCCTTTTAATTACTGCTTGGAATTGGGCTTGTAGGGCCCTGCAGATATGCAATGCCAGCTTCCTTACCCATGACTATGTTTTCAAACTGTAAAGACCAACAACGTTATTTCATCTTCGTCTTTAGTTCCTCCATGGCAACGTTTTCATGCATATTCTAAAATTTATTCTCTTTCAGAGGCACATTGGGGACTAAGTATTTCAAGTTATGCTTTATTTTTGTTACTAAACGTGGTTCTGTTTAGTAACAGAATGACATCACTGGTTTACAATAAGACATGGGGGGTTGTTGCTGTAATGCGACTTGGTTAAGGTGCCCGAGAATGTTGGTGATAAAGTTGTTGGGGGGCTTAGGACAAAGTAGCAGGAAACTACCATATCCACTAACCAGACAAACTGGAAAATTCCATACATGCCAGTATTATTTGATTCCTACAATAGTTATAGAAATATGAAAAACATCAAAGGAAGCTTTTTTTATTAAAAGCATGTCTGAAGGAGAGTTGTTTAATTTCACACATTTAAAAGGCAAATATTCACAATGCCATACTTGTGTTGTGGAGACGGCCCCCCTTGAGTGGGGGGTGGGGAGAAGGAGAGGCCAGTGACATGGTGTCATTACAGAGAGGTCGGGGGAAACAGGTGGCAGGTGATGAACTGCACCCGCGACAGGTCACCTCACCTTGTGTTTCCTCCATGCCCTCCAACCCAGATACTCACACCTTTGTGCCAGCTTTTCACTTTCCCAGGCCCCTGCTCCCGCTTGAGTGTGTGCGCGTGCGTGTGTGAGTGCATGTGTGTGTGTGTTTTACAGTAATATTAGAATGACATTCCACATATAGTTAAAAAAGCTCTGGATGAAAAAATTAAATTTTGCCAGTATTATTAAGTCTGTGAAGATGCAAACAACACTCTGAAGCAGTTCAGTGCTGAACTGTAAACGGTGCTGCTTTTTATTCTTGGTATCCTATCCTTGATCCAACCTTAGGCTTACAACTGCCTAAGCTACACAAACACTTTATAGTGGTAGAATTTGATATCTCAGCACGTCCCTTATTAATATACTTGGGAATAGACTTTGCCTAGGCATAGCTGTGTTTGTAAAATAAAGACTATTTTTTTATTAACAGGGCAGGGATTACAGAAATGTGCTCAACACTGGGGTGTTGAACATGAAATCTGTGCCCCATCAAGACAAACAGATAGGACGAGCACCTTGGATGAGTGGCTTTTTAACACCATGCTACGGTTTGTCAGAAGGACAAAGGTGAATCTCCGAAAGGTTGCTAGCAGGCAGTTTGACAGGGATGCTATAGGAAAACATGTTCTCTCAGTGAGGAGACAGGTGTCTGGGGGGAGGGGGGTCACCACACATTTTAAGAACTCCTACCTGTTCCCCTGCACTGTTCTGCAGATGTTGACTCAGCATTGACTGTTGTTTGTCGTGACCCATCCCACTTCTCAGATGGGTTTTTGGTTTTCGTACCTTCGAAGCAGACTCTTGACAGTCCCCTGGCAGGCCCATCAGGTGGGGGGGGGGGATCATGTTTGCACGCGTGGGAAATCGTAGCCCTATATTAACTCACTTACTTCAGTGATGGACTCACACTGAAACAACGTATGTTCCTCCCCACAGTCAGGCATTATAATGTTTTATATCAGTGCATTGGTTTCTGATGTGTTCATGGGTCAGGGATTAGGATTGACAGGTGTGCTGTGCTGGTACTTATGGTAACAGCAGTGAGTGTGTGGTTGCAGAAGGGGAGCTGTAGTATCTCAGTGGATCCAGGTGTGTGACTGACATCCTTTTGTGCCTGAGTGGCAGCACTGTGGCAACAACATGGCACTTGCACACCTGGCCAGGTGGGGTCTACCTGTTACTCTCACAGAATGCCCTGTGGACATACTGCTTCAAAACATGCCTGGATGTGGATGCACCCCTTATATTAAAAAAGCTACACACACACACACACACATACACACACACACACACACACACACACACACACA
>JABJVR010000672.1:0-20632 GCA_025773905.1 Chitala chitala | reverse complement strand
ACCAAGCACAGGGAGAACATGCAAACTCCACACACACAGACCCAAGGTGGGAATTGAACCCCAGGCCTGGAGGTACGTGGCAACAGTGCTAACCACCACGCCACCATGCCGCCATTTATTATTATTATTATTATTATTGTTGTTGTTATTATTAATAATAATAATAATAATAATAATAATAATAATAATAATAATAATAATAATAATAGTAGTAGTAGTAGTAGTAGTATGGAACCCACTAGGATTTCATTTGCATACTGCATGACTGAAATTAATAGACAGGTAGTTGTTTGCACTGTGGTGTGTATGTTCAGCATAATCTTAGTTTCATTTATACATACTACTTAACATGCATTGACCCAGTTGCTTCACACAACTAATGTATGTCAAGTGTGATAGCAGGACTTAGCAGGCACATTATATGCAAGATTCAAGTAATACAGAATGTTATTGTTTTATTTTCACCTCACATTCCAGTTCAGATGATCTATTGTTAGATGTTGAAATGTGGTAGAATCTCAGGGTGTGATACTAGCATGTCTGTCAGTGTGAGATGCATGGTACTGCCTTCGACATGGCAAGTAACCATCTGCTACTGGTGCCCGCATGGATGCCACTCTTCTTGGCATTGCTTTCCTGTTTACAGCGAGCTCTCCTCACAAGAATGAGATCACCTTATTTTCATTACCCCCTCACTCCCATTTCTGAGGGCAGTAGAGTCATAACCTGGGCACGCCCTTAAAATGTTTCTATGCAGCATTTTATAACTCGTTATTTTTAGGCATGTACAAATGCTGACATGTACTGAAACTATTAAAATTAATATGTTTCTGTAAAAGAATAAATAATGAATCATGTTGTTATTTGTGACACGTCTAGTTTAGGTACATATCTTACCTCTGCAGTCAGAAACCTAAGGTTTATAGTGGATGAGGAACTGAAGTTCAACAAGGAAATTAATTCTGTGGTCATGCTGGGTTTTTTCCAGCTTCGGTAAATATCAAAGATTAAATCAGTTTTATTGAGGATGGACCTAGAAAGACTTATACATGCTTTTATCACCTGCAGACTTGACTGGTGTAACTCAAGTCAAGTTGTTTTTAGTTTGTTTTTTATTTTAATCTCTCTCATGCTTAATTTTAATTTTGGTAGTGTCACTGTGTATCATTGTGAAGCAATTTGGACAAATTGGTTCTGGTAAGTGTGCTATATAAATAAAATTAACATTGACATTTGTCTCTGAGCTGCATGCATGTCATTTTAATTCTCACATATGTACAAGGGTATCTACACAATATTTAAACTAACTCTCATTTTGACTCGATGTAGGTAAACATGGAATACTTTACATAATATTTTACATATAGTGATTCTGTGGAAATTAAACTGCTGTTTGAAGCTATAGTTTCTTACTTTCTAAAGTGTATATAACACGGGATATAGTAATTGATCACAGGCCAAGTTTATCCGTCTTAGAATTATTTCCTTGCTCAATCTGAACATAAAAACGATTGCATTAAATTTAAATATGGAACACTTCAAGCATAAACCATGACAGATTGAGCAGTTCTAAGAAATGATTCATGACAGGTTGGTATGACACAGCGCTGTATGAGTAGTTTATCTTTCTAATGCTGTGCAACTTACATTCCATACAGTTTTATATAGCACCTTTCACTATGCAGTTGTCCCAAAGTAGTTAACATGACAGAGTATACATGACACATAAGTAACATTAAGGCCAGACAACAATAAAGGAGATGAAACAAAAACTACACAGGATGGAAGCACAAAGATCTCTGGGGGTCCAAGTCTGACTGGCTTCCCAATCCCCAGGGGCATGTTAACATTACACTCTGCAAAATAAGAATCGTAAGAAATCTAAACATTTTTAATTGCAGCCTGTATTAAAAAAAGATCATGTATATAAAGATAATAGCGTATATAAAGAAAATTTGGTTTTTGTGTGTTTGGTGTTCTTGTTTTATGGCATGTGTGGCTTGCAATTTTGTTTGCATTAATGCTCCACAAAATTAAAAAATATATTTTGAGGGTAAGTTATCTGTGTGCCTTTTTCTACCTCACTGAGATGAGAGGATTCTCCACAACAGGATCAAGTGCTAAAATATTTAGTACTCTTTTCAAAGTTATAATATTTTATTTGGAAGTTTGAAGGTTTGCGTGTTTGTCAAGGTTAGTGGAGATATGCTGAAATCCATTAATATGAAAACTTCAATGTAACTAATTTACAGCCTTTTGCTTTTTCACTGGTATGACAACCATTGATTGCCCATCAGACTTGAGAGATGTGAAGGGTATAACATGATGGCCCATAGCAAAAACCAAAGGACTCAGACATCATTCTACATCCCCAGTAAGAAGACAAAGGAAACATTAAAAGGTTTGGTAAAAGGTAGCAGTTCTAATAGAAATAATACAATTAGAGAGGAAATCACCACATTTACTTTTAATGAAAGAGGTGCTCGGATTCTGTATACTTTACAAATGCACACAGTTGAGCCAAATGCAGTACTAAGCAGCATAGCTTCAAACATCGGAAAATTAATTTTTGGCTCAGTTTTAAAGGACTCATCAAAAATATGGGTGATCATTTGCAGACCTCAACCCCCGTTGTCAAAGTTTATGATGTCATTGTAACGTTCCGCCAGAACTGAGGCACAGAGGCAAAGGTTGAGTCTAATGTGAAAATGGGGTGTTTAATACAAAAGGGTAGCCCAAAGGCACATCAAGTAACAGGGCCAGAATCCACAATAACAAAGAACATTACTTCAACAACTGGCCAGGTACTCACACAAAAGGGATGTACATATAGGGACTAACAGGCAAGAACACAGGCAGGGATAAACAAGGTAATTAGGCAGGGCTGGGATCACATAACGACGTCTAATCACATGGGGAAGAACGGAAGGGTGACATCTGGTGGACATGCAGTGCTTGACAGGGAGGACGTTACAGTCATACAATTTGTTAATATTAATGATAATTTGCAAACCCTGCTAATTAACATACAATATTACTTGTAGTTCACTCACAGGAATTAAAGCATCATAAGGGGAGACCTATTCGTGTATAATAAAAAGGAGCACTGCCTAAATCAGTGTAATTAACAGCAACAAGACTGACTGTGCTTTCATGCTGCAGTGTTAATAAACTTCTGAGACTGCATCCATCTGAGTTAATTAATGGACAGCAGGGCCATAAAACAAAACAAGTACTTGCAATAAAAAGGAAAAATGAACAAAAACAACAACAAAGAGAAACACATATAAAACGTGTGTAGATCAAATCTAACATGCCACATGAAAAATACCATTCGATATATATAAAACGTCCATATATAACCATTTTATTAAGAATTTTTGGAGGGGGGGGGAGGACTCGTGGCTTTGGTCCCCACATGCTGTGTCATGGTATTGACCCTGCCATATGGGTACCATATTGGCCTAAATGTTATTTAATTGTACCACAAGGGTGCAAATGGTACTTGTCTGGGTTTCACAAGGTTGCATGAAAATAAAAGGAAGTGATCCCTGCTCAGCAATGGAAATTACTCCTGCTCAGCAAAGGAAGTGATCCCTGCTCAGCAATGGAAATTACTCCTGAGGAGGCTTAGCTATCCTTTCAACTTCCTATTGTAAATATATCATTGTTCACTACCTATCCATTGTTTCCTTACCAAATGGTTTACTGGTTTTCATTTGTTTTGTCACCTTGCTACTTCGACAGCTATGTAGATTACATGTAGTTTTAAGGAATGTGAGAAATCATGCCAGTCCCAAAAAAAAAATTAAATTCAACTTACGGAAAGTTGTTTCAAAGTACTTTCCAGGAATGAATGCTTGGATAGGTAAAGTTAGGGTTAGCTGACAATGGAGGAGAGAAAAAAAAAGAAAAAAAAAACAAAACTTGAGATTGGCTGGCTGGCCAGCCCCTCTAGGCATGTGGAGCTCAGAACAATGGGCTAAGGTGTCACAAACACCTCATCCACTTTTCCAGCAACTCATGGAAGAAATACATAGAGGTGTTTATAATTTTTGTCTTCATGAGCACTGACTGCTATGCGGTTTGAATAAATTAAGGAAATTTGGGTTAAAAATGTCCCCATAGAGATTCAGATTCTTCCAGACTTCTGTAAAGTATTTTGACCATGTGTTCTTAGAACGAGGTTTTGGAACAGATTCAGATAAAGTCAAAGGTTTAATGACTCACAGTACCTCCTGTAATGTTCATATGAATGGGTATTCCTAAAATGCCTTTCATTTCCTCAGTGAAATCACTGCTGGACATTCACCACCAAAAAGTATCAAGGAAACTGATAAATACAAAAACCTCAAATTTCACAATTCTAAGGAACCTATTGAACGTAGTGGAAATCAAATTATCAGGAAGCATCTGATCTGCGAAAGCATTAATGCATTATGCATTATAAAATGCATAATCTAGAAATATTACAGAGTGATGTCATGAGGCATTTGATCTGTGATGGCATTAATGCATTATGCATTATAAAATGCATAATCCAGAAAGATTACATAGTAATCAGGGTCCAGATTTGAAATAGAAGATGATTAAGACACTGTGATCTGACAGATGTGAAGAAGTTGTGAACATTCTCCTACCATATAAAAAAAGAATTGAGTATAGAGATGATTAAGATTTCCTACCAAATGCATGGAACACTTATGTCTCAAGACAAACCGCTTGTTCATGCATTCAATTTATTTTAAGAATGATGAGGCGGTATTTCCCTCCTATGAGCCAATGTTTGGGAGAAAGTCCAGATTTCTAGCTGACTGAGCCCTTGGGTTTCCTGTTGACAAGACTATAAAGCATCATTTACACTACATCAATGATCATATCACCTTGAAGAGAGTTACATTGTTGCAACTTTAAATGCCCAGAAAATTTCTGCCTGGAGTAATGTTTATTTGACAACACTGTCAAAATTCAACTGTAGAGGTTGGAGATAGAATTCCCATCCACAACAATACATTGCATGGGAAACATAAATTAGCAGACAACTGTGAGGGTGATATCGCTGTTGTCCTGAAGTGACCAGGAAATTTATTTGTCTACATGGAAACTGAGATTGTACTCTAAGAACTTTATGTAGAGGTTAGCCACTTCCTTGTGAGGAAATATCTGTACCTACTATTACAAGTGAGAAATGTGTTCAAGAGCCTTGCATCAATAAATTAAGAGCAAGGCAATATTGTTGGAAGATGAAGTTCCTTCTGACTCTGAGGATAGAGTTATGGGCAATCTGAACAACACCAGCTCTATTTGGGAGGTCCATTCCAGATCCCTCAACACCAGCTCTATTTGGGAGGTCCATTCCAGATCCCTCAACACCAACTACATTATGAACAAGCCTTCAGTGGAAAGCAGAGGACAAACATATTACCAAAGTGTGTTTGAGCTGAGGGGTGGGGACATGTCAAAAAAAGCATTGGAAAGAAAACCTGCCCATTTAAGTTACATACCTGAACAAAACAGCACAGTTGAATAAGCACAAATACCAAAACAAGTTCACATACGTGATAAAGTTTCCCCGTAAATATGAATCTGAAACACACATTATTTTGATTTTGGATCGTCAGCCTGATGCTTTACCAACTCAATTTGGAGAAGAAACACTTCTTGCCTTGTTGGATCCACCTGAAAGTGTGGAGAAAATGCCAAGATGAAAAAGGAGGGTGATTATTACAAAGTCTAGAATGACATTCTGTTCAAACAAGTAACTTCATTTTTTGAAGGAGCATGTAACAGTCAAGAGTTAATAATCTTCTATTATATGCAGTGTGTTCACTTTTCAAGATTTTAGTGATGCATTTAAATATAATATGATTTGAGACGCATAAAAAATTGTATGTGTATACACATAAAACTTATTAGTACCCACTGCAAATAACGGGAAATACGAAAGCATGTCTAAAGAGGCCAATGAGAATTACACTGTAGCTACAGAGGAGAGCAACAGACACTAAACAGGAGACCCAGAACAACTGCAAACTATCACTCAGCATGAACGGTATAGTTGCAATATCTCAGAAAAGACATGGCTCACGATGGGGCCACTAGGCCAAGTCTCATACTACATACTCAACGTGGTCTATTTTGAAACAGTCATTCTTAATTGGAGATTAATCTGGACAGAAATATTAGTCTAATGACAAGATAAAAGTTAAATATGCATTTGCCTAATAATTCTCCATGCAGTGTAAAGGAAATAATGTGTACATATTTTAAATATTCATTGTGCATTCTGTCTAAGGTTCTATGCCTTTAGACACACACAAGCTGTTTATTTGTATTGGGAAGCAGAGGTGGAATAAATATGATTACACCTTGTTTGCAGCATAGACTGCACTCAGGCTGTTTTGTTCACCATTTTACAGCTTGCACATTTGCTAGTCATCCTAATCATAGGGTGTTAAATGCCTGTCAGTCAATTTCTTTATGCTTTTGAAAGGTCTGCAGTTCCTTAAATGAAGCAATGTCAGAGATGGTTGGCAATAAGTACAAGGAATGATGAAGATGCGTATGACAGTATCAGATCCCACCACAAACTGTGGCAACCTCAAAGACGTGTGCAAAATTAGGAAGGACATTTGAAGTTTCATGCCATATGATTTCCCAACAATGCATAGAGTAACCAGAAAAGATAAGTTATTTATAATTTTGAAATTTACATATGAACACGTATATTTATAAGTAGCTGTAACATCCACTGCAAGGCAATGGATTCAAACACAGAGCAAGGCTAAAAATCTAGGAATTTTGGCTGGTAAAGTATCAAAATCCAAGATAACCAGCCACAGTCTGAATGCAAGCCAAAAAGAAGAATATTTATTATTCACAAATTCTCAAACCAGAAAAAGAACAAGTACAAATCCACTAATGATGGTAAGAATGGAAACATAAATACTCAAAATCACTACAAGACACAATAACTCGCAGAGCCTACAGTAAATGTAAAGTACAGGGTGTTTTCATTGATCAGTATTCTGGTGGTTGCAAATAAGTATGACCGAGGAGGAATTACAAATTGATAGATGCTGAGTTTGATTATGCAAGGTAAGTCTCAGGACAGACAGTGTGAGTGAATGGTGATTGTGCACACACAACAAAATGTTATTTATTTATTTACAGCATTAATGAACCCAAAAATACTACTTTGTGTAATTTGCTCATAATGGAACATCTGCAAAATAATTTGCAGAATAATCTACCTTGAGAGTTAAACACTTTATGAACCATGGGTTAAACATGTAAAAACATGCTACTTCTACTTTGGATTTCCATCTTAGCAATTAATTTAAATGCAGTCATTTGCTTTCAGTTACAGCCTTATAGAATGGATTTTACCAAGACACCCAGGCAGGTTATAAAATTTACAAAACTGACATAAATGCAGCAAAAGATAAAAGTTTATTCAGAAAGTAATCTGTATAGTGTTAAAACATTTCTGTGGTTGAAATACATGTACATTATTAATATAAAAGGAGATGCAGAGCATTTGAACAGCAGAGCCCTTCTTGAGCATGTTTTCCAGGTGTCATGATTTCCATTTCGAATTGGCAGGATCTTGGAGATACTACACATTACTGCCACAGTGATGATTCACTGTGAAACATGCTTATTTATAAACGTTGACACATCCTTAAGAAGGACATAAATCTGGTCTGCAGCTAAACAAACAGATAACTGACAACTTATGACCCTTTACTGTGAAAATGAGAGGAAGAAGAAGAAGAAGAACAAGCCTTTTATTGTCATTGTATTCGAGATACAATGAAATTTCGATTGTCCTTCCCAGAACACACACACATTATTATTAAAACATTTTGAATGTACAGTGAGGTGTATTGCACACGAGGATGACTATTGCACTAATTGCACTAATGTAGGAATGAGCTCTAAATGTCTATACATTCAAAAGTACCCTGAAAAATTTGTAAAAGGTAAACAGTGGTACACTAATCTTGGAGCTGCATATTGTGACAAATTACAAATTATGCAATTATACTGGTAAATATATTTATAAAAAAATATTAAAACTACTGAGACCCCCTTGTGCAGCAATAACTGCAGCTAAACACAGTAGTGGTGAATGTGTAAAATGATCAGCCTAAGCAACAACATTAAAAACCTATTATATGAGATTTCATTTTTTTATTAGTGTTTTTTCATGGTGTCTCACCACTGTTAATTGAGAAATGCTTCTGATTGGGTAATCTTATAATGTTTTTTAACCAAGGGATGTCAACAATGTATGGCTTCCATAGATTTCTGCTCTTTTCTTTCTTAGTCACATTTACAGTGAGAGCAAAAGGGTTTGTCAGCAAAGGTGCAGTTTGAATGTGTTACTGTATTTCCACATAAAGCCGAAATTGTGTAATATACACTGCCGGGCTAAAATAAGTCTCACACTAACATTTCACTGGATCACCTTAGACATTTAGAGCCTAGCTTTGATTACAGTGCACATTCATTGTGACATTGTTTTGACAAGTTTATGCAAAGTCTCAGCATTTATTTTCATCTACATTTGCATTTATTTTTCACCAAGACTGATGACAAGACTTGTGTGTAAGCGAATCCTCATGCTCTTTGACCCATTTCACAATTTTAGCCCAATGAATCCTGGCATTGTCAGGCTAGACCACTGGTTCCCAATTGTCCAACTTCAGTGTCCATATTTCTAATTAGTCAAAGTCAGTGTCCACACAAAAATTAAATCAACACACATTCAATTTTATGTCACAAATTATTATAATTATTAACATCAATATCAATAAATATAAACATCGAGTAGTTTCTGGTGCCAAGAATGTTCTTTGTGTTTGTTTTTTGAACATAATTCAATGTCATTGTTAACTGGAAAAAAAAAAAAAATAAATAAAAAAAAAAATATATATATATATATATATATATATATATATACACATTGTACTACAGCTATATGTGGTGAAAATTTTAAAAGACTGCTAAGAGGTAGCATTTGCTGTCAGGTAGCTGTCCATTAGCCATTTCAACTGGAAACAGTACTTCACAATAAAAGCACTATACTGCTGTCAGTTAGCTGTCCATTAGCCGCTACAACTGGAAGTAGTATTTCACAATAAAAGCACTGTAGAAGAAATGTACTATATTAAAAAATTTCACTTTTTTTTGGACAAATGTTACATGATTGTGATTTAAATGAGGTCCATTCAGTATGTACTCACAATCCACTCTTAGACTACGACCCACCAGTTGAGAATCACTATCTTAGACTATGCCCATGTCATCATGGAGAAAAAATCCACTGCTGGGAGAACCTGGCCATTCAGTAGATTCAGATACTTGGCTGACTTCATTTTATAGCCTCAGAACATTGAGCTTAGACTGAGCTTAGACCAGACCAGCTGAAGCCATACCAGCTAATAACATTGCCTCCAGAGGCACAACGGGACTTTTTTTTGGCAAGGCAGTATATATAACATCAAAATCTTTTTTCTGTATACATTTTGATAATTTAGCTTTTAAGCAAGCGTAATTTCCTTTAAGATTGTGGAGTACAGACACATATATTTTATATTTCGTTTTGTTAAAGATCTGTCAATATACGAAAAAACAACATATTTTGTGCCCACAAAAGGGCATTAATCAAAACTGTAATTCTGTCTTTGACTTTCATCTGGCCTATCATATAACCTACTTTATAAACTTCAACTAATCCAGAGTTCTGCTGCCTGTATCATATCCTGGATTCCCTACATGCATCACTTCTCACCCTTCCTTCAGCAACTCCACTGGCTCTGTACTGAATACTTTCATTTTAAAATACTCCTCCTCAGTTTTAAAGCTCTTCACAATCTGGCCCCACCCTATCTTTCAAAGCTCATACAACTGTACACTCCCTCTCTCTAACCCATTTGACCATGGGTTCTAGGGCCTTTAGCCACATCGCTCCTGGTCTCTAGAATTCGCACCCAGAAAACATCCGTACCACAGATTGTCTAGCCACATTCAGATCACATCTGAAGATTTTCAGAAGTGCTTATCCAACTGATTTTAGGCTGCACTCAATTCAAGTCTTACATATAATTTTACTGGTGATAACTATTGGAGATGGCTTTTATTTAATGCTGTATTTATTTAACTGTTGTTTGTTGTTGTTAGTTGTTTTCTTTTTTTATGGTGACCTTGAATCACTAAAAGGCACCTATAAATAAAATGGATTATTATTATTATTAAAACAATTTGGATTATGGTCCATAAGAACGACTGTGTTGCAAACTACTAGACCCTGTAAAAGTTTTAAAGGCAATCAGAGGAATACATGACAAGATCTTCCAGATATGGAATCTAATTGGGAACATCATTCACAATCAAATTCACTAGCCTTTGAAATGTGGTGGGTGTGTTCTGAAAGCAGAAAGCCATAAGAGTCCATTGTAGAAAGTTGTCAGGAGCCATGAATGCAGAGGCAAAAAAAATCTGTATTGTGTTTCATATCCGTCTATATTTCTATTTTGCTACTACAGTTGTAAAACACCCCTCCTCGAACTGCCACCTTAAAGTAGTGGAGGGGGTTTGAGTGCCCAAATGACCCTAGGAGCTATGTTGCTGGGGGCTAAATACCCCTGGTAGGGTCTCTCAAGACAAACAGGCCCTAGGTGACGGGTCAGCCAGGTCTAGGGTTCGGGCACACAAGCGAGCGCCTGGTCGCCAGGTTCACACCCATGGGACCCAACTGGGCTCAGCCCTAAAGAGCGACGTGGGTCCACCTTCCTGTAGGCCCACCACGCGCTGGAAGGAGCATAAGGGGCCGGTGCATTGTGGATTGGGTGGCATTATGAAATGAAATGTTTTTAATAATCTGCCCTAAAATTCTAGTATTCCTGAGAGTTCAATCAACATCTTTTTCATCCTTTGGTGGAAACAGTGCTTCCTGTTAAATCCAGTTGGCTCTGTAGATTTTGTACATTCTTTTGTAATTTTGTATAGTTTTTTGAATGGTTGTCTTTGTTGTATTCCTTTTCTGTACTGTCCTTGCATTTTCTGGGGGGAGGCCTCGATGACAAAAAATGGACAAAAAATCTGGTTATCAGGACATGGAATGTCACCTCGCTGGGGTGTGAGGGGAATTAGTCAGACTTCGTGCAGGAGGTTGGTGGCTAGAGATAGTCAGCCTCCATGCACTGCTTGGGCTCTGGAACCCAACTCCTTGAGAGATGCTGGACTCTCTTCTATTCTAGAGTTGCAAATGGTAGAGGTGTCAGGCTGGGGTAGGCTTGCTCATAGCTCCCCAGCTCAGCCGCCATGTGTTGGAGTTCTCCCCGGTGAACAAGAGGGTTGTTTCCGTGTGCCTTTGGGTAGAGGATATGTCTCTCTCTGTTGTTTGTGCCTACGGGCCAAATAGCAGCACAGAGTACCTAGCCTTCTTGGGGTCTCTGGAAGTGGTGCTGAAAGGAGCACCGACTGTGGACTCAATTTTTCTACTGGGGGATTTCAATGCTAATGTGGGCAATGACACAATGACAGACAGTGATACCTGAAGAAGCATGATTGGGAGGAACGGCCTCCCTGATCTAATCCTGAGTGGTGTTTTCTTATTGGACTTCTGTGCTAGTCACTGTGTGTCCATAATGAACACTATGTTCAAGCATAAGGGTGTCCACCAGTGCATGTGACACCAGGATACCCTAGGCTGGAGATCAATGATTTACTTCATGGGCATGTCATCTGACTGCTGTCCATATGTCTTGGACACTCAGGTGAAGAGAGAGGCTGAGCTGTCAATTGATTACCACCTGGTAGTGAGCTGGATCCGGTGGCAGAGGAGGAAGCCGGACAGATTTGGCAGACTCAAACGTATTGTGAGGGTTTGTTGGGAATGCCTGGCTGAACCCTCTGTCAGAGGGGTCTTCAACTCCCACCTCCAGATGAGCTTCAACCAGATTCTGAGGGAGACTGGCGGCATTGAGTCCAAGTGGACCATTTTCTCCACCTCCATTGTCAACATGCCCATTCCGAGCTGTGGCTGTAAGGTTTATGGTGCCTGCTGTGGTGGCAACCCTGGTGGACACTGGAAGTAAGGGATGCTGTCAAACTGAAGAATGAGTCCTATAGAGCATGGTTGGCTTGCTGAAAATCAAAAGTTCTCAATTTACGGTCAATCTATGTTCCTACTCTCACCTATGGTTGTGAGCTTTGGGTTATGACTGAATGAACGAGGTCTCCGATACAAGCGGCCAAAATAAGCTTCCTCCACAGGGTGGCTGGGCACACCCTTAGAGATAAGGTGAGGAGCTTGGTCACCAGGGAGGAACTCAGAGTAGAGCCACTGTTCCTCCACATCAAGAGGAGCCAATTATGGTGGCTTAGGCATCTGTTTCAGATGCCTCCGGGATGCCTCCCTGGGGACGTGGTCCACACATTTCCCACTGGGAGGAGGCCCCAGGGGAAGACCCAGGATACATTGGAGAGACTATGTTTCCTGACTGGCCTGGGAACGCCTCGGTGTTAACCTGGAAGAGCTGGAGGAGGTGTCTGGGGAGAGGGAAGTCTGGACATCTCTACTTAGACTACTGCCTTCGCGATCTGGTCCCGGATAAGCAGTAGAAGATGGATGGATGGATGGACACTTGCAAAACAGCTGTACTTCATATAACTTTTTTATTTGGGTTGGTGTTATGTAGTATACAATTTCAGTTAAGTGTTAATGCTGTTAAGATATCAGGGATACTGGGGTTTTCTGCTTTGTGGCAAAGTTCTTGAGTAGGATTTTGTCATGCTCTGGAGTAGCAAAGAATGAAAAATAAGCTGGCATGTATGAAACCGGTTCATCTTTGCTCATGTTTTATGCGGCGTAACATTTGGGAACATATAGACAGTGTTAACTGCTGTAATGGTCTCACAATATAATGGTCTCACTGTCTGATATCGTAACGATACTCCATCAAAGTGGAGTCAGCTTTGGTGGATATTTCTAGTCTTGTCAAACTATCTGTAGCTATGCATAATATCCACTTCAGTGAACTTTTGTGTCTAAAGGAAACCATTTTCAAATACATGTCTAAAAGAAACCATTTGCAAAGTTCTTGATTGAGCCACCTTAATGGAAGCTCCTCCACAATGATTGCAGGGACATTTCTCTTTGGTTTTATGTCTGGATTTTTGTTTTTCTCTCACTTGCCTAAAATTTCTTTTTTTTTAAAATACAAGGAATAATTGCCTGTCATACATAATATATTTTCATCAGTGTTTGAGTTTCATTTTAAGAACTCAGTCTGCCTAAGTATGCTGGTGCTTGACCTTTAAGAGCCTTCCATGTAGGTAAAACCACAGGAATACAATAAAGCAACGTGAATGTAGAACATGCAGCATATGGGTGATGTGTGGTAGAGTCTAATCTGCTATATGCAAAGCATATTAGCTTCTCAGTATCTGAAGTAGAAGGAAAATTTAGTTAAGTAATGTTTTGTAGTTGTACAAAGCACACCTTCAATGCTGCCATAGCATGAGGACTTTTTACATAACATACAATTTGTAAATCAAAACATATGAAAGATATTAAATGAAATTATACAGCAAAATTGTTAAAATAAATCACGTTCTAATCTTTTTTTGTACTAATGATGGGTTGGTGCCCTATCCAGGATTTGATATCATAGGTGAAAGGGTTTTATCAGCAAAGTTTGATGGACTCTTTGACTGAGGTTAAAGCATGGATGATTTCAGAATTTTTGAGTTTTAATGACAATATGACAGAAGCACTAGTATTTCATCTATATGGGGCTAAAGATAATGACTATGACTTGTTTGCTTTAAATTTTTATGTTAAACACTTCGACAAGGGACCTGGTGTGCATCTTTGATGATGTCCTGATTCATCAATTTTGTTGTCAGGCTTAGCTTCATTCAGTTGAGGCTACTGTCTAGGATCAGGCCAGAACATTATAATGCTCTTTATGTTGGTATGGCCCAAGCTTCGATGTCCAGACTGCAGCTGTCTATCAAAGACACATAGGGCCATAATATTACCCTATGGTCTCTCCTTTGCCTTCCAGTATATTTCAGAATCAGATTCAAAATTTTATTAATAATCTATAAAGCTTTAAACAACTGCACACCATATTATATCAAACCTTTTGTAACCATAGATACCGTCACGGTCTACTGTAGGTCAAGTGAACAGTTGCTGTAGTGCCAAAAATTAGGCTGAAAAGCTGGGGTGAACGCATCTTCTCAGTGACGGCACCAAAACTCTGGAATGAGTTACCCCTTTTTTTATTAGACATGCATCTCTCTTGTCTTTGGTGAAGACACATCTTAGGGCAGTTTTATTCTTTCAGGCTTTTAATATATTATGGAATTTTGTAAATTGTTCTTGAAGACTCAGTCATGGTGAGGTTCGTTTTTTCTTTATATGTTACTGTTTGATGTTTTTCTTTGTCCTTTTCTTTTTAATTTCAATGTTTTACATTTCAATTTTAGGTTTCGACCTATATGTATATTTATATTTTTATGGTTTTTAACATTATACTATTGTACTTTTGCTTGTTATTTTTTTATAGGTTTTTTTTTTTTATAGATCTATGATATTGATCTGTGGTGAAGCACTTTGCTCAATGAAGCTGTATTTGACTGTACCATACAAATAAATTGTCATTGACATATGACAAAGATCAGTTATGAGGTAACAGCTATTAGTTGTTACTGATTTCTTCTATTTTATTCAACTTTTTACGCTGCTACAGTCTTAACACCAATACAATGCATTTTGATAGCACGTTGTGAGAAAGATCTTTTGAAAGTCTGAAAATGTGTAACTTGGACATCCCTTTAGAAGTGAAATGCAAACTTTTAGGAATTGCCATGTCACATTAAGGTTACTGAATTACAGACACCGAGTTCTTTCAATTTTTGGTATATCTTCTGTAATGGCTGCCTTTATATCATTATACACTGCGTATATAATGACAGAATGTCATACAAAATAATACAAAAAATGTGAACGATAATGCCTGACTCACTCAGGATCTGCCTTTTAAAATGCCAGTAACAGTGGATGCCGTTATCCTCTGTGGCAGTGGTTCTCAGTCTTTTTTTATCCAAGGACCCCCCGTGTCTAAAAAATATTTTTCGGCCTTCCTACACTGGTTATGATATTCTTTCTCTTGTAGGCATTCAGTAATGAAAAAAAAATTGTCTATGTTTATTAATATAAACATAATTTGGTTACACTGCCAAACAATTTAATTGCTTTTGAACCTGACTAAAACGGCCCTGTATGTTGAAGTAATGCTCCTTTTGACCCTTTGACTTCTTCATTATAGCATAAAATGAGTAGGCATTTTTGAAGTATAAATAAATAAATAAATAATAGAATGGGAAGAAACATTTCACAGTACTGACTGCTTTCATATTAATAGAATAATGGTTTAAATATAAAATTTACTACCATAGTAACTGGTTATTTCCTACGTAGCCAATCACTGCTGTTGATGATGAATGACAATCAAAACAAAACGTCGTTGTGTTTCTTTTTGTCATAAATAGCAAGCATATGCGGCGAGGTGTGACGTTTCTGACAAGTCCCTTGATTCATCTGTTTGAAGGACAAAGTCACTCCCGCGCAGCTGTGGCAAGACGAGCGTTTATGTCGTTTGTCATTGATGAGTTGCAACATTTTACAGTATCATTTAGCAGTAGTGTTCTTGCTAAGACTTCTGCTACCCACATAATTCCATCACAATCTCAGATGTGCAAAGGAAAATTGAAGGTTCCACAATATTATGAATTTCTTTCGTGCTAAGATATTTTTATAGCTACTGTAAATTATATTTTCAACAATTTCTTACCTTATTCTTATCCATAAAAAGGTTGCGGGGAAGCCTGGAGCCCAGGGCAGGGGACACCCAGGGCGGGGTGCCAACCCACCACAGAGCACACACAATTTGGACACATCAATTAACCTAATCTGCACGTCTTTGGACTGTGGGAGGAAACCGGAGAACGCGGAGAAAACCCACCAAGCATAGGGAGAACATGCAAACTCCACCCACACACACCCACCCACACACACACACACACGGCGGGAATCAAACCCCAGGCCTTGAGGTGCAATGTGACAGTGCTAACCACCATGCCACCACAGTGAAGTTTTCCATTTAGAGAATAAAAAGAAGTGATAATTAAGCTAACCAGCCGCATACTCTTCTACATGGTGATGCTTTAGAACTGTTAACATCATGTCTGTCTTTTCTTTTCGTCAGTATTGCGTGATGTGAGAAATTCCTACAACTCTTGCTTGAACTTTTGCGATATAAGGTTTTATAACACTTTTCAAATACTTTTGTAGTTGCAGAGTCCACTGGTTTATATAATTATCATGTAAAAAGTACCAAGTATTTCACAGACAATGGTCATTATCATTTATGTTGTAGGTATCATTTTCTGACATGGCAAATGTCATAGTTTAGAAGTTAGTACCACTTGCTGTAAACTCCCATAACAGTAGATGACAAAAATTACAATAACTTCAAAAATAGAACATAAACTGGAAATTGCTGGATAAGGAGGGTCTGGCTTACTTGTCTCATTCAGAAGTCCCCCCAATATTTTAAATCAATTCAAGAAAATTACTAAATTAATAAAAAATACTGAACATTAAACATACATTGTAACTGTTAGACTATCCTGGCACTGCAGTGGGTTGGCACCCTGCCCTGCGCCCTATGTTCTCTGGGATGGGCTCCAGGTTTCCCCGTGACCAGGAATAAGCGGTTAGGATAATGGATGGATGGATGGATTTTATTGAGTTGAACACTTCCCAACTTGTGTAACCAAGGTACATATATAATTTTGTGCAATATCAATGTAACATTAATGTACTCTTTTGCTGGGCCCTGATTTTATGCCATCAGTTTTCCTTAATGTTTACTTAGATATTGTTTTTGTGTATCATATATCATAAACATTTCATGGTTTCTGTGATCAGAGGAGCTTCTCCATGTAGTCCCGGGGTTCCCAAATGATGGGGCATGTCTCCCACGGGGCTGCTAGAGCCCCTTGATGGATCTCTATGGTTAATTCATATGTGGAAAAGGCTTTGAGTACTTTCCACAACATAGGTGTTACAAAAGGGAGGAATTTGTGAATAGATTTAAAAATAATTAAAAAAAATCGTTTTACAACAATTTTTATATAGCTCTGTACAACAACTAGCCCGACTACCAGCCCTGAGACAGAACAGTTTTATAAATTGCCTGCAAATCTGCAAGCGTGGAAAACCATAGCGCCAGATAAAATGGCAGAATGAACAATGACAAGTAACTCTGTGATGAGGAGACAGACCAAACGCACCTGCTGTATGGAGAGGCGTGCTAGCTGTCCCATGGCCAAGTGCCGGTGCATTACGGTTGAGCTTTGATATTTCACAGTCCATTAGTGGATAAAATGTGTGGAACTTGGATTTTAGGCTATAACTTTGAAGGGTTTAAGGTCCAAAAAAGGCCTTGTGTATCTCTCTCTGCTTGATTCTCTTCACAGTTAGCCTGCTTCTCGGTTCAAGGCTGCACAGTCAGATTCAGTGGGTCCAGCCTTACCAGACTGCTCACCTTGTTTTGCTTGGAAGCAGAAGTGTAAAGAATGCAAAGGGGTTGAGCAAATATGAGCCCTGCTTAAAAATTGACTCCTCCTTAATATTAAATATTAGTGGTGACCAAACTATTTGTTTTACATGATTAATGAATTATGGAATCCTATGTTTTATGTGGTCTTATATGTTTTATTGTTTTTCTATATTATCCATTATTATATGCATTTTTATCAATTATAATCAACTTGTCATTCTATACTGAGAAATTTACACTACTGACACTACTGTTGTTAATAATTTGCTTAGGTTATTCCATTCTATTTTGTTTTATTATTATATTTGGACTAATCATTGTAGCACTTTGCTTTATTATCATTTGTACAAAGGCTGAAGATTCAGCCTTATTATGTATTTTTCTGTGTCTTTCTTATACATTTTTTCCTCTATAAATTCAAATTTTTTCCTTATTTGGGGAGCTTCTCATGATAATTGGTCTGTGTGCTCCCTCAGCATTGTGCTTTTCTCAGTTAATCTCTGTTAATAACTTCCTCCTCCCTTGTGAGTAGTTGTTGTATTTTTGGTTTTGAATTTTAGTTCTACAAATGACAGATGAGTTTTTTGTTAATCTAATATCTGCCTGATCTTGTACATCATGTATCCACCAGAATAATCCTAACAATTACTGTGACATATTTGTCAGAGAAGAAAAAGCGTGCAACACACTAGAAGTGTACAATTACTTTTGTGTGGTGGTTATTAAAAATACTTCCTGCATTTCAGTCTTCCAGCCAACAAAATACAACCACAGAACGTCCATAAAAGGTAAAATCAAATTTGATGTAATGCATGTGCATTCTAGAACATTATGGTTCTGTTTGTGTAGTTTGGGTAGGGGAACTGATATGGGGAGATGGATCAGGTTGTTTTTGTTTTCCTCTTTTGTTTTTATATAATGTACAATAAGAGAAGAAAGCAATATATTCCAAAAACATTTTCATCTGATTTATGCAGTTTTTATGTAGTTTTAACTATAGTTAAAAAGTTGAAATATAGAAAATGCTTTTTTTGGTAAATATTTTCAGTTTTAGTGGCAAAAGAGAAGTAATAAAGCACTTGTTTTGTTAACTATAATTTAAAAAGGTGAAATATGGAACATGCATTTGCTTAAATTTTTCCCTTGAACTGGCAGAAGGAGGCATTAAATATAATATCCCATGTAAAACAAAGCACAGATGTAGTACATAGAAAAGGTTTGTCAGTATGTAGACATGCTACACATGGACTGCACTGGCATCATACTGCAGAACTAGCTCTATTTTTCCATTTTGTCATGTTTGATCTTTCCTACATAAACAGCAAATGAAATTAAAATTAGGATCCATTGTGATGTGATTCTCTCCTTCTGCTCCTTTCTGCTGTAGCGTTTCTCCTGCTCCTGTGATAAATCACTGACGTGCTCATTTATGGCCTCACACGATCGTTCAGTTTTCTCACTTAGCTTGATTTCTGTTTGGTGAATTTGACTTCTCATTGCACTGATTACTGGTAAATCTCGTTTTGTTGATGGAGTAAGGTTTTGAAAAATTGTCTCATGAAACGCAAAAAATGTGAAACTAACCCACTTTCCAAAGTGTACATGTGTTAAAATATGATGAATTAAGCCCATGTACGAACTCTTTGTGTAAAGTTTACATGAAAATAAAATGTTTACATTTCTTATAAGGGTAATAAAAATAAAATTATTTAGTTTTTTATTATTTACTTTTACTTTTACAGACTTCAATAAAATTTCTGTTCCATTTTTTCCTTTTGGTGCATAGGATTAATATTAAATAGCAAACTTAGCATGTTGAGCACATTTTTAATGTTTTTAAAAACAAATTTATATCACCTATATACATATAAAAAATATTAATGAAAATTGCAGTGTCAATCATCATTAGTTATAGTCATGGGGCCTCATTTATCAGTGTTGCGTACAGTCAGATGTGTGAGGAGACAATACATGTGCATACAATCACTTCTAAGCAAGGCATGAAACTTTTCAATGAGAGCATTTTCTTAGAAATGTGTGTACATCTATGGACAGGTCTGACCCTATGGAGGAACATTACAATACAATATTATTTAGCATTGCTATTTGTTAGGAAAATTTATTTTATTTTGTATAAAATACCAAGTTAACAGATTTCTATATTAATATTTTTGGAGTTGTGGAATGGATTATTGTGAGTTCCATTATTTTCTACGGGAAAAATAGTTTTGAGATACGAGTTTTTCCGCATGTCAAGTAACCTTCTGGAATGAATTAAAGTTGCAAGTCGAGGTACCTCTGTATGTATATGTGTGTGTGTGTATATATATATATATATATATATACATACACACACACAAAGTAGGTTGTTGTGCTGTGAATTTCAAACTGTTTTCACTTGTGTACTGGAGAAGCAGAAAGAAAAATAAACTTTGGATATCAGAAAGTAATGTTCAATGATTGACAGCTTCATGCACATTTCAAGTCTACTCTATTTCCTTTATAATAAAGGATTTCCACAGATTCAAATAGCACATAAATTCACTGAAGTTTTATGAACTGGTGGTTGGGAAACACTGAATTTAATGCAGTACTGCTCAGATTTCGTCTAGCTTGTTCTTTTCTTTCCTTATAACATTCCTTATTTGTTCTTCAGTTTGCAGTGCTGTGTGGGTCAACATTCTTGACCCCCAGTACATGGAAGACACTATAGAGGCTGACTGTTGGTTGACTACAGGCCTGGGCACATAAACCCTTATTATTAAGAACATAATCTGCTGAACTGTAAGCTGTTGACTGTTATGACTCTTGCGTATTGTGTTGTGTCTTAATAAAATGCTCCTTTAACACAGTGTAGTTGCATGAGGGTGGCATGGTGGCATGGTGGTTAGCACTGTCGCTGTGCATCTCCAGGCCTGGGTTTCAATTCCCGCCTTGGGTCTGTGTGCGTGGAGTTTGCATGTTCTCCCTGTGCTTGGTGGGTT
>JABJVR010000671.1:0-14080 GCA_025773905.1 Chitala chitala | reverse complement strand
AACTGGGTAATATTATAACACGCCCAATTATTTTTTTATTTTTTATTTTCCATTAGAATTTTAATGTAAAAATTTTTCTTTTTTTTTTTTTTTTTTTTTTTTTTTTTTTTTTTAATCTGTGATTTGTGTTCCTTTATGTTGTTTGCTTTGCGCGTTAGATGCGTGTTTAAATGTGCGTGACAGGCACGCTTGAACACACAGACTTGCATGGGAGTCACTGTGGGTCTTTGAAGCCTGTGTTGCACAGGTCCAGCCAGGTGGGGGCGCTCCTGACTGGGCATGTGCCCTAGCTGTGATTGCGAGCGTCCAGCCGAAGGGACAGGAGGCGTGTCTGACGCCAAGCTTGTCCGGGCAGGGCAGGGGGGTGGCTCTGTGGATTTTGCTTGTGCCTGCCAGCCTGATGGCGCAGCTGCGGTCACTCTGGGGGAAGCTTGGAACCCAGTTTTCCCGCTGCTTATCAGCTTGGCTAAATGTGACTAAGTTTCATACTGAGCTGTTCTTGCTAGTCCATCGATCAGAAGTGTGTGCAGTTTGTGTTCTGGCACAGTTCCTCAACTCCAGGAGTCCTTGAAGGATAGAATGTTTTGTCAGCTGGGTGCCCCCCCCACTCATCTGCTGCACGGCATTTGATTAAGTGGGTCTTTTGTCTGAGGCAACGATTGTATGTGAGCCTCGGCCTCATCTAGTTTTGATCGTTCAAGTGTTAATGTATTACTGCAACATTCTGAGCGGGTCTGTGATGCAAAGACACATCCAGATTGAAAGGGCAAGTGATCCTCTTGACAGCAAGAGGTGATGGACAACTGCTTTTGCCAGGCTAATGACTAGGGATGAAACGCAGCCCCCCCCCCACAAAGAAAAAAAACTCAATTGTTCAGTTTGACATCCATGGTTTGGCACATATAGCCAAACCCCAGTTTTGATGGTTATGACTAGTAATCTGTATAAAGTGTTCTTTTTTCTTTCTTTCTTTCTTTCTTTCTTTCTTTCTAGAAGAGCTGACTTAACCGAAAAATTAGGTGCAAGTGCGTTTTCTGTGTGAACATCACCCACGTGAGAGTTGCAGCCAATCAATAGCTAATTAATGCTTTGCAAGTTGCTTCCAGGTTGATAAAGAAAAACCAAACATGGCAAGCAGTCGCAGCGATAAGGTGGGGCTACAAAACGCGTTAACTTCCTACAAAAATAAGTTTAGGAAATGCATTTGAAGTTGTGTTTTTTTTTTTTTTTTATTGTGCTGAATGCGACCCGCGCTGAATCGAAACCGTCTCTCAAACCAGGATACAGACCGAACAGAGTTTTGAAACATTGCATCCCTGCTAATAACATTAACACTTTGCCTTTACTTTGAGAGAGAGAGAGAGAGAGAGAGAGAGAGAGAGAGAGAGAGTGTGTGTGCGAGCGCGTGTGTGTGTTGCAGACGTGGCACATCACAGTGGCTCAAAGCCTCTGGGGAAGACAGCTGACTGTGGCGTATGAATTTTCGACGACTCAGTCACAGCGTGGCTGAGTGACTGCGACTTTTCCAGCCCATCGTGTTATTTACGCACACAGCTGCGAGTGTCGCTTCGGGACCACAGAGCTGAGGTCTGTCCTGGCACTTGAGCTTGTGAAGGCTGCGTGCTGCACCCTTCTGGTTGTTACTCTCTGTTCCCTGCCGCACTCTGTAGGCATCACACCTTCTCCTGGTTTACTTGGTGTCACGGTTATAAAAATCCACACACTTGCACCGTCACCATGCACAAGCGTTGAGAGGAGTAGTTTCGGGAGTGCTCAGGGCCGATAAGCGGCGGGCGCAGCTGACGTTGTAGCTGGCATCAGTCTGGCAGTGTGACAGGGCCACAAAGGCATGCCACAGTGGAACCTTCCAGGCTTTTGCATTCTTGCTTGCTGTCTCTTCTACACCCCCCCCCCCCCATTCCTCAGCAGCAGCAGATTGCTGGCACTGCCACCCCTTCTGAGCCGCCCTGAAGCTCGACTTATGTTTGAGAAGTTGCTTGGCAGTTTAAAACACTGTGCTGTGCTGGCAGTGTCACCTCCGTGTTACATTAACGGCTTGTGTCACATCTGGCGCGTTACTCCGTCTCATGGGTTATGGAACCGTGCTAAGGCTGATCTTCGGATGACCGGTCAGGCTTCTCCAGTTTTACTTGGCTCAGAAATGGATGTGTGGAAAAACGAAATCTTTTGCTAGTAGTCACTTTATCCCCTACCTTACATCCTGCCCTGGTTTCAGCTTATATACAGCTGAGCATATTACAACAAGCCTACAAGGTGAGCCGGTAGCCAGGTTTAAAATAACTGTGGAGCATAACTTTTGTTCTCCAAATTTATTCTCACAGAAAAGGGAGTGTGCAGTCTCTGCTTTGATACAGTATTGCTCTCATGGTGCTGTTAAAGGAGTGCTGATCCACAGCATGGTCTTCCAAACATCTGTGCATCTAAAAGCGGCCAGTGCCTCGTGCACATTGGCAAATTCCTTCATTCACATGGTGCCATTATCTCAGAGTTTTGTTTTTATAAATTCATCTTGTTAAATATTTTAGTGTTTTTGTTCATTTGGTATAGAAATGTAGACAACCTGATAAACAACATCAACGTTCCGCATATTGCAAGAAGAGGAAACTCTTGCATAAGGCTTTTAAATGTGTTTAATAATCAGACCTTCAGCCTTAACCTGATAAATCCTTGTTTCTGGAGAGAAAATTAAATTCAAAATTAGAGACAATGAGAATAGAGAATTATTGCACAAAGTTGTTTAAACCTGGATTTTATGGATTTTAATGCAGACAGAATCTTATACGCTAATTCTACTTAACTGAAAAATCCGAACGAGAAAGAATGCCGTGAATGCTTAAATAAGCCTGATTACAAGTGCACTAATATACTCTGATTGCAGGTCCACATTCTCCGCGGATGCAATTGTTATGTTGATTTATTCTCGGGAACAAAAATTTCAAAAGGCTGCCTCCGACTTTGTTTTCGGCTGGGTCTTTTTTGCTTTTAGTGTGCTTTTGAAGTTTGACCTTGAACTTGTGACCCGTTTGTCCTGTTCTGCAGATAACCCAAGAGGCGGGCGAGTTCATGATCACGTTCCCGTACGGCTACCACGCAGGATTCAATCATGGCTTCAACTGTGCCGAGTCCACCAACTTCGCCAGCGTGAGGTGGATAGATTACGGCAAGGTGGCCACTCAGGTGAGAGCGTGATGACGGACGGCGCTGTCAGCCCTGTACGAGTTCATGTCCCAGGCTGCATCAGTACTGGCATTTCTGTTAACAGTCCAAAAATTACCTACCTTCTGCTTTGTGTGTACTGCACTGATTATGCAAGTCTGGAATGAAGCTGTGCTGGAAAACCTGGGTGAAATGTGCATATTATGAATATTCTTGTGTAGAAATATTGATTTATTTTGTGTCTGTGTGGTGATCCATTGATTGTAGTTGACATATATAAAAAAAGAAAGTGAGATGAAATATCAGGCCGCTTCAGCTGTGGGACTCCATGCTGGTGGTGGGTCTTGCTGGTTGGTGAGGGGTGTTCTTGGTTGGTTTCTCATCTGGAGATTTTACTATTTGTTGGCTGTGGTCCAACTCAGCAGTTTTACCCTCCCCCCTGGCAAGTTGTCAAATGAACCTTGTTTGTAGGTCATTTTTTGTAATGTATACACAGCAGAGAAGCCATTTGTTTTAATACATTTTGAATGTTACACTTGCTCCCAACCGCCCCCAACGCAAAACAGCATCCGAACAACATTTCAGTCAGACAGGTGAAGAAAAACCTGTGCGATTCATATATATGGTTGCTTCATAAAGCTCAGAGTTCTGACACAAGCCATTAGGTTTTAGTGCAAAACATCACATGAGAGCCACTAATTTGTTACAGTGACATTGACTTGGAGTTTGACACTGTAGTATTTTAATAGCGAGGAGAACACCACACTATCAGGTGTGTGTGCATACGTGTGTGTTTGAGTGTGGTATGAGAGTGAATCTGTGTGTGGGTACAGACTCATGTTCACAAAATCACGCGCACGTACACAAACGCAAGCACGCACGTACAGAAATGACAACGGTTGGAGTTGACGTGTACCCGCTGCTCCCATGGTGCTTTATGTTGTCAGCAAAAAAGTTTTTGGTCATCTGCTTACTGTCTGACTTCTCATACTGACACTCCAACCCTCCAATAGACCCTTTGAAATCAAACAAGGGCCAATTTCTTTACGGCCTTCGCAAATGCATTGCCTTTCTGAGTAATAAACCATCCGCACATTAGGGCTGCATTTCTAATTTTGTGCCTTTTCATTTCTCGGGCCTGGTTATACAAGCCGCCCTCCCTGCGCATGTAAATGCATTAGAATAATGACCCGCATGAGGGAAGCCTTATCCAACCCATTCATTAGAGCCCTTCAGACGTAGGAGTGAGCCGGACGCCCGCCGCAGGTGAACGAGATGGATGGTGCTTCACTGGAGCGTTACGTGTGTCTCCCCGCCACCCCCATCCCCCTGCTGAAATCAGCGTCGCTTCTGAGCTCCCGCGATGGCCCATAATGCGACAACGTCGCTTACTGAAGAATGGCGGGCGCACAAGCGCATGAGAAGCTGTAAAGAGGCAGCATTCACAGGCATTAATCAGCGTGCGTGGGCCCCGAGTGCATTTGCAAGCCTGCCACACTTTCTACCGCGCCGCCGCGCAGCACCGCTGTGGGCACGGTCAAGAGTTGGGGAACAACACTAAAGGGAAGACCAGAGTACATCGAGTTGCCGCCAGTCTCTTTTGGCTAATCTCCCACAGGCACGTGACTAATCTGTAGAGATGGAGGCTCGTCCGAGCAACAGCCGTGTGCCGTAGTGCCTCGGAAAATTCAAGGGTGATAATAGTTAACGCAAAGTGGCCCTTTTTCGACGCCCTGCTTGACTGGTGTTTTCTAAGGGAGTTGGCTGCTGTGCTGGGAAATGTGTCTCAGTGTGGGTGAATGATTGCCTAATTATTGCAATTTATTGCACAAGGCTCACTCCCCTTATCTCTGTCCGCTGCTGGGTAGTAACTCGTGTCTCAAATCAAAATCGGGCCGAAATGGGGGATTTTCACTGGAGGACATTCATTTCATTTTTTGTTTTGCGTTTTGCTTTTTCGAAGTCGTGTTATTGACAGGCAAAGAAAAGCATTAATAAAAGAACCAGGGCACTCTGGCATGCAATAATCTCAGCTGGAATTTTGCGTTTGCTTTGCGATGTTTTTTAAGAAATGAGTGTTGATTTCCGTAAGTGTTTGTAAAGCTTGATGTCTCGTGATTCTTGGGTGTTTTATGTGAACATTCAGCTCTTGGTGGGAAGAAGTCTAAAATGTCTCTGCTTTGACTTCATAAACCTGAGTAAACTGTTCTGATTGGAGAAAGCCACTCTGATGCATATGGAATAATGTCAGTCTTCGGTGGCCTGGGCTACGCAGCTTGTAGTACACAAGCCCAGTAAACAGGTGGTGCTGTGGCCGTGCTGTGAGGCGAGGCAAGGCTGCTCAGGAGCAGAAGGATGTGAAACAGGAAATGCAGTCGCTTTGTCAAGTGGAACAGCAAGAAAAGTAATGTCTTCAATTTATAGCTGTGAAGAGGAATTTGTCCACAGTGCCTTGAATGCAGCTTCAGTCTAGTGCAGGTTTCCTACTCTACTCGTCCCGGCTGTACTGTACTGTACCCATAAAAGCTTCGCAGTTGATCTATTTTTGAGGCCTTTGCTGTTGAGAATATCCTCTGAACATGCAGAGATGATTTCACTGTGATGGATAAAGAATATGGCATATGGACTTCTGCATTTTTCGTCTATATGTACAAGTCCAGTGCACACATTTAGGCTCTAGTGCCATTAGGCAAAAGACATAATTTTTTTTTTTTTTTTTATGCAGATTTTGATATTATTGACAGGCTGCTATTAGCTCTTCTTTTGACTTCAAAGTACTGTGAAAATTGACATTTGGAGATTGCTGTTTGCAGCATTTCAGTGGCCGCTCAAGGTGTGATTAATCACCACCACCACCACCCCCCAACCACCCCCCACGAGTCCAGACCTCAGCCGGTGGCCCAGCGTGAGATTTACAGAGTATATTTGTGCTGAATTCTGCTAGGTTTTTGGGAGGCACACAAAATGAGGGGAAGATGAGAGCGTCTGATGTGCTTTATAATGCAGAGGTGCTATTGTGTGATTCAAAGGTGTCATGCGTTGCCTGTGCTGTTGTCATGGAGGAGCTGTGCTTTTCCACTTTCTACAGTGTCTTCTGTAGTGAAGGTGGGGGGGGGTGCCCGAGCTGCTAAGTCCTTGTGCTGGACCTGCCCACCCATTCAGTGCCTAATTGTCTGGATCTTCCCCGTTGTCTACAGCATGCCCTTCAAGAACACATTGTGGTGTGTCTCTGGCCCCTCCCCAACACCTGCGTGCGTGCGTGCGTGCGTGCGTGCGTGCGTGCGTGCGTGCGTGCGTGCGTGCGTGCGTGCGTGCGTGTGTGTGCGCGCGCGCATGTGTGTGTGTTCAGCCGCCCTCCTCTCTTTCACACCACAGCAGGATCCTCTGTACCTCTTCTGATCCTATTAAATCACCTCTGCTGAATATTTCCTCTATAAGTTCCCTCCTGTCCTCTGCTTGAGTCAGACATGGGTTTCCTTGGGTGACACCCTCCATCCCTCCAGCCTACCATGTAGCCACCGTTTCTAACTTCTACCCCCCCACCCCTCCAGTGGGATACGGCAGCGTTGTTCTGATGGTGGATTTGATAGATTTGTTTGCCGCTGCATTCATTTGCTGCGTATCAGAAAACTGACAGGCCGGTAAATGAAATTTGCCTTGGATTTGTTTGGGGAGTTTTCTGAACCTATTCTCTCTCTGCCTCTCTGCCAGCTCAGAGTACTTCCTGCTCTTGATATAACACTTTCATTTACTAGTGCACAAGGCATTGTACAGTATTAGTGGGTGTTGCTATAGCACCTGTGGAATAACTATGCAGCAGTGACATGTTATAATTTATTATAATGATAATAATGTAAATGGGTTTTTTGTGTGTTTTAATTCCTATGGAGAATTGCATTCCTGGTTTTTATTGCTTATGAAAAGATTATGATTGGAGCATGGGCTAGCCTGTATATTATGCCTACTTTGTTGGTTTTAACAATGAAGCTTGTACGTTCTCGCCATGTGTCTGCCTTTGCTTTCCATTTCCTCCCACTATGCAGTCGAAGGAAATGGAATTGTGAATTGGAAACTGTAACCCCTACCGTGTGACTGTGCATGTCTGATTTCCATCGACTTTGAGACAGCTGAGACTCTGACAACTAATTTGAAAATTAATATATATACGAAATCCAAAGATATAGAATTGTTTACTGCATGGGATGTTTTTAAAACATTAAATGGCCGGTTAGAGAACTGGCGTTAGTCTAGTTTTTAATTACAACAGAATGTTGTTCTTTCTGCGTGATGTAGAATGGAATTTCAAAATCTCCCTCCAATTAGAACGTGACATGAATGCATATAGAGCCCTGCCTTTGTGTTGACTTCTCTCTTCGAAATGCATATCTTTGAGCACAGTTTTCCCCCAACCTGTAATTAGAATTAATTTTTCTGAGACTGCAGAGAAAATATTAGGTTTTTTTTTTTGTTTTTTAATGAAGAGAAACATAAAGGCATCAATCAAGTGAACAGAAAAGAAGAAGCTTGTGTTTTTTTTTTTTTTTTTTTTTTTTTTATAAAAAGGTTTTCCATTTGAGTTAAAATCCAAATTATTCTCAGCCCTGTGTGCTGGTCTCCATACCATGGTTATAGTTCAAGCTGTTCACAAAATTAAGTTTGTTCAGTTTTAATTTATTTATTTATTTATTTTTTTATTATTTATTTTTTTTTTTACATTGTTTTGGTGGCACGTAGGGAGAGTGCAGCTTAGAACCGAAAGGGTGAACATCTGGGGATGGGGTGGGGGGGAAGGGACACTCCACAGCTCCTTCATACGCCCATTCCCGTGACTAGCTCCCCCTTCTCCTCAGCAGGTGTCATAAAATGCACCCAGTGATGGAGCACGCTCATTTGAGTGCGAGCGGTGGCGAGCGTGTGAAAAGCACGGTCGCTCAAACGTATGAGGTCTCGGCAGCCTTGTTGAGTGAGGAAAAATGAGCTGGAAGCGTTCCTCCTCACAGCGGACACGTTTGTCTGTCCCGTGGTGCTGCATGGCAGCTACCCTTTCTCTGCTTTCTTCTTCTCATTTCCTCAGTTTTTCTTTAGAGGCCGCTGCTGCTGCTAAATACATTGATCCTTATTTATTTTTATTCATTTATTTTTTTACCCCAAGGTGCGTCCTTTCTTTTTGGACCAAAGCCTTATGTGATTACTAGTCATTAAACTAAATTTTAACAGTAGCACCCTCAACTTGTGACCATGGTTTAATTTTACCCCTTTTTAAGTGCTTTGTGCAAAAGTGTTATTAATGTACAACAGGGCTCAGTATTAAGGTGGTTATGGTAGCATTACATCAGTGCCTTGGAAAAGTCTAAGAAACGATTGTGCTGCTGTTGGCCATGTTGGCGAGCTGGGACAAGGCTCAGTGAGCCTTCAGCGGATGCGGCAGTGGTAGCACTGGCACAGTGTTCCTGCAGGGGTTAATCTTGGCACAGTCCGAGTGGTAAAATATAACCCTATTTGAAATTCCATTTAAAGGTCCACTGCCTGCGCAGGTGCTGCTGTCAGCCTCAGTGCCGTCTGTGGACATCCCTGCTCTGTCAGCGGACAGTGTGCTGTTTGTCGTGGCAGGGTGGAGCCGACCACCGTCCCGCACAGGATTGCCAGCAGCATGACCGCTATACTGTGCGGCCTTTGTGAGCGCCTCACGTGGGCACCAGCAACACGCTGAATTCGTGGGTCACGTTGGTGTAGGGGGTGCCCGCACTGTACCAATCTGTGGGCTCTAACAAGTTACAGATGTGTCACGGATGCTTGGTACACGGGAGCCAATTACAGCGGACGGTTAACACCTGCGTCCACCGGGGCCCTGCTTTGAGAACTCCCCGGCTGTCATTTTGACAATTCCCAGGGCTGGCATGGAGCCAATTGCAGCCCTGTTTGAATTTTCCTCAAGTGATGAGAGCAAGTGAACGTGCCCATGAGTTACTCAGCCTGCCTGTCCAGCAAAGCCCTCATTAGTATTCTGGCTGCCGTATGAACGGAGACAGCAGTGTCACTTTATTACATATATTTTTTTTTTCTGCGAAGTGAGTAGTCTCCTCATGGCTTTTGGTCACGGGTGTCCAGTTTGCTTTCTGTTACATTTCTTAGATGTAGTACAAAGCTCTGTGCAACTTAACATTTGTAAGATAGAACTTTTAATTGCAGAAAGCATTGGATTATTATACCTGTGTGTGCATGTTGTTGTTGTTGTTGTTGTTGTTGTTGTTGTTGTTGTGTGTTTTTTTTTTTTATTTTTTTTTTTTATCCGATTGTAACTTGAGTTTTCCCATAAACATTTGAATGTATGAATGTATAAAAACTGAAAATTCACACTGACTGCTGTACAAAGAATGGGATTCATTTTGTGTTTTACAAACAATCTACAACGAAGCGCTAAATTATAAAAAATAAAGCGTCCTCCTCTTCTCCTCCACCCCCGATTGGCCATATTTGTGATTGTACATTAATCCAGTCAGCTTTTCAGGTGTCCTTAATAGAGTTGTATATGGATCTAAATGTAAACTCATTTTAATGATTTAGCTCAGGACAGCATTTTGGCCTCAAATTCGAGGTTTCACCAGTGTCTTTTGTGTTTCATCTTTTTTGGAGAATAAGACCCGCTCCTTTGGTTGAGTTTGTGCAGGAAGCAGTATCCCTGTCCTCTTTTTAGGTGAGATGGCAGATAAATTGGTTGGGTTTAAATAATTTTTCTTCCTTATTGCTTTCTAAGGACTCTATAAACAAGAAATGAATCGGGGGGCAAAAGGAACGCCGACTTGCGCCTGTAGGCCAGCCGCTGGTTCTTTTTAATGCACAGAAGCAGGTCGCGTGTCAAGCGACAGACATGGGTTATCTTCGGGATTGATGCGAGTCAGATCTCCTTAGTCTTCACTTTCCAAGAGTGTCCTCTTGAATGAGGCCTTACCATGCAGGACCTGATGCAAAATATTTCTGTTGCCACGTATTTGATAATGTAACGACATGACAGATATTAATTGAACATTTAAGTTGTGGCTTTAATGAAGTGAATACGTTTATACCTGTTCGGTTTCCTGGCTGTCAGGTGATAAGTATGTATTTTGTTGGTAGAACTCAAAAGTTATAAGTAATGCGTGTCCTCATGGTCCTCGTGCTCCTTTGTGGTCCCCTGGCTCTGTGATGTATCAGGCTTTTTTTTTTTTTTTTTTTTTTTTTTTTTAATAATTATAATGACGATGGATCACCGCCTGGTCTAAGGAAGAAAAACCAAGCTCGAGGATGTTTTTGTGTGTTAAAGTGCTCCTTTCAGGTTCCCGTAGCAGAACGACAGTGTTGGTGTCACACTGTCCTCCTGGGTTATTTAGTCTTTGTGGGAGCACAGGAATGCATGTTGGAAACCCTTTTGAGTAACGGTGTCTTTTCCTAAGAGACAGAGCTCAGTCCATGACCCTGCATGCTGATTGTGATGTTTGTGTCTAGAAATAGCTGTTGGTTCTGGAAGCCTTGGCACAGGAGTGGGCTGGTAAAGGAGGGCGGGGTGATCATTTTGACGGGGAGATTGGCATACGTTGGGTATGGACTGGAGAACTGGGTTGACTTCCTTCCCCTCTCTCTTGGGAACTGGAGCCATCTCTAGCTTGTCTGAGCCCGTCTTGTGTTCCACTGTGTGTGAACTGCATTCCCCTGGCTTCCAGATTGCAAATGCATGCACCATGGCCTGCATGAGAGAGAGCGCTCTGTCACCGCTGGAGCCTGGACAAGCGCCATACCTGCGCAGGTGGGAGCTGCACCTGGTCTCCATCAGAGCTTCCCGCTAGTGTGGTCTCTGCTGACGTTTTGACAAACCGGAGTGTTTAACCACCACCCCCCAGGCCTGCCATCGCACCAAACCTGTGCTTTGTCTATAACACTGGGTCCATGTGTACTGTTGTCAGTATGTAGTTGTGCATTTATTTTGAAAAGATGTACACACACTGTACACAGGTAGTGTACAAATGTTCATAAGCGCTATATATGTACAGGTCATCCATTGGGGAATGAATTCAGGTCAGTACAATTTAATTTTTCTGAAAGGGCTTTTACGTTGCTCCAAAACACTTGTGCTGGATGGTACAGGGACAGTTTGGGATCTGTGATCTGAATATCTGGCACTTTGGGACTACAACACAGGTGTGTCTCTTCAGATCCCTGACAACCTTGGGTCAGCTATGTTTCAGTTGTATTGTTTGCAGTGATTTTAAGTATACTTTTCCTAATGGGACAGTTCTGTCCAATTTTGACACAGTGTCTGGTATGGCCCACCAGTACGCAGTTGATGAATGTTAATGACCTACACGCTGTCCCGTACCACTGCCTTTGGTTTCACACAGGTGACCTTCATGCTGCCCTGTACCACTGCCTTTGGTTTCACACAGGTGACCTACACGCTGCCCCATATCACTGCCTTTGGTTTAACTTGCACAGTAGCTACAGTTCTTTGTCCTGTCTTTTCCATAGTACCTACAAAAAGAACCTATGACTGGATATTCTGCCTGAGTTTAAAAAAAGTGGTACAGAGAACTTGTAATCCACATCATCCCTCTAAAACTTACAGAAGTAAATTTAATTTAGCAGCCATTTTCAGCAGAAGGTGACAGAAATCCACCAGTGACAGGGACTTGGAGCTGGGTGATAATTTTTACATATCGTTCTAAAATCAATTTAAAATCGTGATTTAATTTAACCTATGTAATTACAGCACGCCAGACATGCTGTCTGTCAAATCGTCCCACCCCTCGGAACACAATCTCATAGTGGAATTATAGCAGTGCACATGTCAAAACGTTTCAGTTCAGTTCTTTCAAAAAAAATGTATAACTGTAATGAGATACTACCAGTATGAGTATTTCTTAGTCATTTGGAAATGGTTTGGTTACATGTGACCTCAAACCACTGTCCATTGTAAAGTCTGTGGCAGCAAAAAGCAGCAGCATGAGAAACTTATTCCAGCATGTCAGACAGGCATACAGCCGAGTGGGAGAAGTGTGTGGTTCTGTGAGATGCAAAAGCTAGTGGAAGCCCCCAGACGCTTGCTAAAAAATGGGTAATGGCAGAATCATTTTTCTGTTACATACTGTTTAATAAGAAGGGGCTGTGGTGGAAAGAAATTACAGGCATGTGCAGGTGCCCATATATACAGCAGAAAAGTCTGGGTTCATTCTGATTCCAAATACAGTTGGACCTGATATGAGCTACTAAACTGAAAGTATTATGCCAAAGTATCTCTGCGTGACTTTCCATAAATAAATGTCTAAAAAAATTCCTCACACCTACAGCCAATTTATGATTTTACAGCATATTATTTTAAAGTAATTTTGCCCAGTCCTGCTGGGACTGTTGCAGGTCTTGCTAATTTTAAAATCCCTGGTAGCCCTTCGGGCAGGCACGCTTCAGATTTTGGTAGCCCGAAATGAATTTAAGTAGACAGAATAACAAAAAGAAATTATCTTTAATATAGAATATTGTCAAGGAGACAAAAAATCAATCAAAAACATAAAAAAGCACAAATAATCGTATAAAATAATCAAATTACAATCATCAATACAAATATTTGGTTCTAACTGAACTGAAATTTCTATGGACAATATAGAACAATTCAGATTCTGAATCTGAAATATCAACTGAAGTCACAGATTAAAAAAAATAAATAAATAAAACGTCAAGTGGCATTTTCTTATTTATTTTTTATGTTCCAGGTGTTTGACAAATCAGTACTGCCGCTCGCTATACACAGATCGCGCGATCTCGAATTGAAAGTGAAAAGCGAGCGCGCATTCAAACGCAATTTCAATACCCCACATATTTATAGTGGCTCTCCAATGCCTGAAAATTAAATACAACATAATTACCTGACCAAATTTGTGAGGGAATGCAAAAGCATTGAAATATATTTTTCTTCCCTATAACATAGCCCAACGGGCAGGGCTGAAATACATTTTGGTAGACCAACTGGATGACACAATACCCCCAGGACGTCGGGCTAGCGGTTTTGCAAGCCCTGTCTTGGATTAGGTAAAGTGAGATTTGGGTGGTCTTGAATTCAGCCAATGGGATTTGAGGACTCTTGGATTCGTCCAATGTGGTGTCATATTTTACTTGAACGAGCTGTTAAAGGAAGTACGAAAAGACATTCAGTCTTTCTTATTCTTTCCTAGTTGTATCTTTTAAGGTAGACTGTTTATTTCTACACATTTCCTATCTAACGCCATCGTGATCATTATTTATTAATGAATTTCATTGCAGAGAAAAATGTGCAGCTTTATAAGGTGTCATGAAGCTGATATTTTGACCCTTTACAGATAGTGTTTTATACAGTAATGTGGTTCATGTTCAGGCTTCTCAGTGTTTGGAACACATTTTAACAAATCAATTTTAAATGCAGAATAGAAACCACAGACCTCTGAGTATTATAAATCTGTATGCTTGAATAAAATGAATTAGTTAATGTACTATTGATTTTGTTTTGGCAGTGAAACATAGTTTGATGCTAGCTTTCGTAAGTGTATAGGTTGGTAGGCTTTAGAAGAGGTAATGCATTTTGGCTTACTTATCGCATTGCATATATTTTTTCATAAGTTGAATTTTGGTGGTTATTTTATTTCTTTCCAGCTTCAAGCTTACCACTTGGTTGCTTGTCGGGCAAATGGTCTGGATTTAAACCTTTGCAATGAAATTTCTGCTGCTGGTTGATATGAACTCCTGGAGTTTCAGTTAATTGGAACCTGTACTATTTAAACATGTTTTAATGCGTGCGTGCGTGTGCGTGTGTGCGCATGTGCGCGCATGGGGGGGGGGGGGGGGGGGGGGGGGGCGGGGCGGGGGGGGGGGGGGGGGGGGGGGGGGGGGGGGGGGGGGGGGGGGG
>JABJVR010000670.1:0-11712 GCA_025773905.1 Chitala chitala | reverse complement strand
GCTTTGTCTGGGTAACTCTTTAGCTTAGCGAGTTAGTTGCTTTGTCTGGGTAACTCTTTAGCTTAGCGAGTTAGTTGCTTTGTCTGGGTAACTCTTTAGCTTAGCGAGTTAGTTGTTTTGTCTATGTGGGCTGCAAGCTTGCGAGCTTGAGTCCTGGTTACCCCACGACAATTATGTATATTCTTTTTTTTTTTTTTTTTACAGATTTTTAAAATTCTGACCAGGCTACCATGAGTTACAATGTTAAAAAAATAAACCTTTTTAATATTTATAAGTTTCAGTTATATATAATTCAGTGCTGAACGTGAACAGAATCATTTAAATGATAGTTTTACATATGGATTTGTAATCAAATTTTTATGCACAGTATATGAGTTTCTGGATACTAAGTTCAAGGAATGTTTGTATTCTCTCTCACTTTACTAATCTTGTTCAGTCAAAACCGCAAATTGAAATGGGACTTTTGGTCCAGCTCCACAGGTTTTGTACTAGACTCAGTTTTGTGTGATCACTCTAAAACAGTACTTTTGTTATCTGACATAAAGCATGTGTTTGGTCAATTGGAAAATACAATTTAAAAGAATGGAACATAAAAGCTCGAGCCTTTTCCCCTTTCATGTATCTGAAAAGGTCAAACATGTAACAAATAAAAGCAGTTTGGTTATTTCACTTAGTATTTGATACTGTAACAGGCACAAAAGGATAGTGAGGAAATAATGGAAATATCCTAGCAACACTGAGATGCCATAATGAACTGACCAGCCGGCCTCTCTTTGTACAGTTCAGTGTTTTTCAGCCCCTGATGTTCCACCAGGTACCCCCAGGGCTTTGCTCACTACCAGCTGAGAAATATAATGCCTGTTCTGGATCTCTCCACAGTCTGTGCTTTTATTGGCTCTTATAAGGTTAGCAGCTCTGTCCTCTGTCACAGGATATCTGGACATCCATGAGCAGACCTAGTTAATAAACAGCAAATAGACTGATATAAAGTCCCGAGGAGGTCAACGTACACACACACACACACACACACACACACACACACACACACACACACACACACACACACACACACACACACACACTACACACTACACACTCCATCCTTTCTGTAAATTCTCCCTAAGTTGGTAGAGTTTCAGTTACTAAAAAGTAAAGACAAAAAAGAACCAATTTTCCTGTCCTGTTGTGATGGATCTTCAATCAGAAGCATGGTCTTGGACTGGTCTGTCCGCTTTTGTCAGGGTTCTCTGTGGCCTAAGTAGACAGGGGGGTGGAGTTGTGTCTCAAGCCTCCCATAAGGTAGTCTGGTCTTCATCGGCTGCTTCAGGTGCCCATCTGTCAATACAACGTTATGCCTCTTGACACAATTCTCCGCCATTTGTGGTTAAACAGCTTGCACACTCATCCATCACACTTTGTTCCTGACAGGTCATGTGCCACGGTGGCTTCAGATGACAGTCTTCTGCTGGCTGGTTGTCTCCAGCTCTGACCTCATCACCCCACTGTTCTCTGTGTTGTTGGAGTGAGAAGGAGGAGGACAAGGCGGAGTTAGGTATACTTAAAAGTTCACCAAATACACCATTGGCTGTAGTCACTGCTCTAACTTCCTATGAAATGGTAAACTATCACCCAATAAGTGCAGATCCTAAATGTGTTTTTTTTTTCTTCCATTCCCAGGAAAAGAAAAAGTAATCCTGTTTAGGGGTAACTTCAATTTTTTTAAACCCATATCACCGCATGCCAGAATGTTTAAACAGTGGGCAGCACACCCCCTACCCAAGAATGCATTAAAATGAAGCCATTATAAAACATTGATGGTGCTTCTATTGTAGAGCTCATGGCTGTGCATTTTGTGTGACAAGCAAATTTGAAAAATTGTTCAGCAAATTAAATGAGTAAAAATTTTCATTAAAACTGGACCTCCACAGAAATACACAAATATGATTAATTAATATATAATAATATGATCAGGAAAAAGCCGTTTTTTTTTCTCTGTTTTTTATTATGTGTGAGGAATGGTGAGAGATTCCACCACTGTCATCCACGCGAGCTTGCGTGAATATGTGGCTGTAAATTTGGCTGTAGCCAATCAGTGGGCTGCCCTCAGGCCACGACCTAAAAATCCTGTCCCAAGTGAAATGTTAGCAGTGGGCTGAGACAGACCGCTCCAGAACTCTCTTGTGTTGGGCCAATGGGATCATGTTCTGGCCACAGGGACACCTGGTGTGGTCTGTGCTTAATGGCTATTCAGGGAAAAGATTGAAATTTGTACACTAACATGACTCTCCAGTCTATACATTATTAATAAGACAGAATGGAGAAAAAGGGGCCATGGAACCATTTCATAAAATCAAAGACAATCCTTAATTTTCCCCTGCATACATCTTTACAGTTTAGTTCTATCTATCTGTCTGTCTGTCTGTCTAATGTACACATAGTTTGTATACATTATATATATACATTTTACATTTTATTTATTTAGCAGACGCCTTTGTCCAAAGCGACTTACAAGGATAATAGTGCACGTGCATGTCACAAACGAGGTCTGTGTGTATATGCAGTATGTGTGTATATCCTGCAGTTTCTGCTTTAGCAGGATGTAGGTCTTACTGGAATATGTGTTTTAAGTAGAAAGCACATGAGTGGTCTTGCACTATATATTACATAAAAATGTTTGGCCCACAGGGCTGTTATATCACTTGGAGTGTGTGTTTTAGTGTTTATGTTTGTAGGTGGACTTGCGTGTACGGTATGATTACTTACTTCAGAGTTTCCCACTCACCCACTCAACCCTGGGGATTTTTTTTCCTCTACATATTTGCAGTGAACATTTCTGCATGAGAAAGCATATGAGGTGTACACATCTTCTCACGCTGACTTCCTTTATATTGTCCTCTTAGAGGCGTTACGTCGAGACACTCACTATGCGCCGGCAGGGCATGCTTTGAATAACAAGAACAGGAAAAAAACAGTAGGTCAGCTTGTAAGTCAAGGAAATGTAAGGACACGGTACCTCACATTGCATCTGGGGTGGAACTTCCAAACAGGGCTTACAAGCATGAGTGGAAATCCTACAATAGACAAGAGCTTATACGTGTTAAAAAGCAGGATTTTGCTTTTAATCCACCGTAAATGTGAGGAGAAAAGACACGCACGGCTATACACAAAAGTGGCTACCTTCACACGTAGCAGGTGTGCAGATCAAAGGTAAAATGCCAGACTATAGCGAGAGACCAATTCAGGTGTGAGAAACAGAAAGGTGATGAGTGGAGCTGAAATGAGATGAATGACAGGTCCTCCTGGAATAGATCCTGAGGGGTTGAGACCTTTCGAATCAAATTAAGCAAAAGCACACCAACTGACCTTCTCCACACGTATGATTACCTCTTATTGAAGGCACATGCAGGCACTCGGTCGTGCCCCGCAATCAGATGCAAACACTGCGACAAAGCGATGCGTGACACGTGCATGTTGCACAGCTACGTCGGCTTTGTTGAGGAGTGGGCCGGAGAGCCACTAATAGCTGCCTTTGGGTCAACACCATTAATTACCTCATAAAAAGAGCACGGCAGCACAAACGTCACGCTCGTCCTCCATAGCCTCACCACCTCTTTTTAATTATTTGATGCTTTTTCTTAATTATGTTCCCACTCCACTCCCTACCCTGTATCAGATGATGTGGCCTTTTTTCCCAGGTCACCAGTGACCTGAAGAAGATTCTGGGGGGGTGAGCACATGTGCTGGTGGGGGTGGCTTTCGGCCAGTTCCACAAGTAGGCTGAAGTGCTGAGTCAGGACCACCGTGGACACTGGGACAAGATTAAAAAGGAGAGGACACAGAGTTTAAAGCATTCATCTTTTTAAACCGCAAACACCTACTCTACAGTGTTTTTTTACTTAGAAGGTGAAATGTGCACCTCTCATTTTTCCAGTTTTTGTGTACAGCAGTCGAATCAATTAGCCTAAACCCTAACCTGCTACGCTCACCATCTGTTCTCAGCCACTTGCTGCTTCATGCATGTGACATTTGCTGGCAGAATAAGGGTATCTGGCACAGGCAGGAAGACAACAGCAGCCACACACAGAACCACACCCTAATCAGAAACCTAGACACACACACACACACACACACACACACACACGAAGCGGTAACTACATGTAAAAATAGAGCAAATCACTTCACTCGTATAAGCATTTTAGGAGCCCCAAATCATCAGACTAGGACATGGAAGACAAGGAAATGGTTAAATTTATGTACTGACTATGTTATAAAATATGGCCATTTTGAAGGGGAGTAACAAAAAAAAAATTTTAAGTATTGATTTTTATTTCTTAATATATAAGAGGTTTTGATGTCAGCATATTTGATGTACTGTATAGTAACAAACATGAAAAAATCAAACAATGGATTTGAGTGAGAGTTTCACAGTACAGTGTGTGAGTGTTTCAGTGGCAGAACTCTTATCTGCAGCACAGGGTACCTGGGTTCAGTTTTTGGCCTGTAGCTCAGAGTAAATAGGTGCCCTCACTTGTGAAAGCTGAAGCTATGGAGTCACCACTGCCCAAACCATGAACAGAGCCTCTGAGGTAATCGGGTGTTCTGTTTAACACACATCTGACAGCTCCTACAGTGTTGCTGGCACCAGACGCTGTGCTTTCAATATTTTCCTCCCCAGTTAAGCCAGGAGGGGGATTCTGATGCTTGGAAACCCAAGGGTTTATATTTACTTCTTGCCAGGTTTACCCCTTGGCGGGGTCACTTCTTCCAAACATTGTACATCAGCATTGACTCTCTAGTCAAGCTCTTCAATCTGAGTTATGGCAAAAATTTTAAACAATCAAATTTTTAAACAGTTAAACAACTGCAAGAGAGAAAACACGGCAAGGCAATATGTGGAGAAAAATACACATTTCCAGTGTTCGGTCCGCTTTAGAATGGATTAAAACTGTGTACTGAAATCGCACTGAGCACAGAGCAATATAATGAAACTCTCACAGAGGAGGAAAAGCCATTTTGGATGTTTTAAATAAAAATCAAGTACAGGTAATGAAAAGCATTTTATTTTGGCAGTGTTTGTTTATTAACGTGCAGCGGCTGCTGAACCTTTTGTAGAACAGGGTTCTTTGTATCTTCGTATATCCGTGGCAATATTACTGCTTTTTTCGGAGGGGTTTTTTTTGTTGTTAATGCAGTTTAACTCCTCAGTTTGTGTGAGGACACAAGCTGAAGAAGAGCAGATGATGATGTCATACTCTCTGCTCAACTCAGCCCCTCACAACAGTGACTGACCCGTTCAGAGTCTTTGTGGGATCCTGCTTATTAAATAGGCGTTCTACATACAAACCATCCGGCTTATTGGTTCTCCAAAGGCAAACCTTATGTGAAATACCCACAAAACCCGAGTCACCCTTTAATCATATTAAAAGGGGAATGTTTATGCTGCATATGCAATTGTATCAGCAGAACGACTTCCTAATAACAGCGTGGTGTCTGTTATTCTTTGTAAACTGCCGACACTATGTTTATTGCTGCCTGGAAATGCACACTGCTGTCCTAAATGCCCCCACACTTTTAACTGCTGGGGTGCAGCCAAGCACGGCTAAGGACAATTCAGTTCATTGCTGCAGTTTTGTTTTCGGCCTTTCACCTACTCAGTGTGTACCTCTTGGCTCTTGTGTTTCATGTTGCAATTTAACTAATGTCTTTGTTTTTTTGTGGGCCATAAACTATTTTTTCCAGATGCATGTATTTAGGGTAGCAAGATAAAAGAGGAGTTAATTTTGAAAAGCTGAGATATGTTCAGGGCTCACTTTCCCAGGGTTCTAAACCTTAGCTACTTTGTGACCTTCATTTTCATCCCAAGCTGGGGCAGCCTGACAAGAAAAAAAAGATATGCATGTTTGTTCTCTATATTTCAGCACAGTGACTCTTGACCGGTCTGCCACTGTAAAAAAGCTACAGTGCTATCAAGGACTGACCCATACCACAACAGCACTAATGTTTCCCATCCCCCAGTCCACACAACATGGAGTTTGTAATATAATCAGCTTTTATTGTGTACATATATACAGGTACACATACACGTCACAACAACATTTGTTCTATGCATTTAACCTGTCCCCTGAGGGGAGCAGTGGACTGCCAGCAACACCCAGGGAGCTAGCACTGAGCATCTTGCTCAAGGACACACCTGGCTGTGCTGGAATTTGAACTGGGAGACTTCTGCAACCCAGCCTGATGGTCTACCCACTGAGCCACTGCATAGCTAAAAACCTCAGCAACAAATTAATGTTTGTCACTGCAGACGTTATTTGCAGTATATAAGGATACAATACAAAGGAAGGACACCCTGTTTACACTGGCCAGCAGAACCAGACTTAACCTCTGTGGCACATGAGAAAAAGCAGATTTGCTCGTAAAGCTTTTAAATGCTGAAGGTGGAAGTGGGCAAGTTGGTGGGGGGTACTGCATTTGTGTATAGATGCTTATTGAACAATACCATTACTCTGGCTGTAATACCACAACAGGTGACCATGTCTCTTGTGGAAAGCTGGAAAGATAAAGAGAAATGAGTAAAAAAAGAGAAACTTGTGTTGTAGTGGGACCATGCAGGTACACTTAGGCCCGTGAGACCCCAATGTGCTAACATCCTTTGTAAACCATCTCTTATTAGCAGTAAGTGCAGTCTAGTCTACATTTCAATAAAGTAGCAGTGATCAATAACTGTCACAGCAGCTGACTGTGTCTTTTATTAAAATGGTCCTTCTGCTGCCAACAGGATTAAGACACAGAGTCAGCAGTGCCCATACTTGCTTTCCCATGACGTCTGAGTGATTTCAAAGACAAATATGCTACTGTCTGCTTCACTTACAAGAATATAATGTGGTGCAGTGTTTAAATAATGCAGGTGTTATTGTAAAAGGAAAGCCCCTATTCTGCTGTTTTGGACAAACACTGATGGAGTTTGTGAGCTTTGGCAGCCTCTCCACCGCCTTCACCTCCACCCCTCCACCACAAAAAAGCTCAACCAGCACTCAGAGGCGGGCCTCAAGAGAAATATTTACATGCCCATTTCTTTCAGTGCTACATTTTGCTTCTTGTTGGTTGTCTGAGGTTTTCACCTATTGGGTTAGATTAATCCAAGTCAAGGCTTCTATCATCAATTGCACTGACTCTTTGTTCCTGGCAGATGTGTGTAGAGCCATGCCTGCATCACCTCATGCTCAGCTGCTTTCTTCTTTATTTGAATTTATATGCTGTTTTTATCTCCTGGACTGTCTAAGACATCACACCAGGAGGTTCTTCACAGACTCTTGAAGATGGATGAATGCCTTCAGGCCAACTCTCATCTGAAATGCAAGTGAAATTAACTGTGCCAATGCACAGGGAGCATCTTTGGTGAGACACAAGAGGATCAAGGCCAGGAGTCACCCTACGTTGCCCGGAACCTTCAAGCTCTGGCAGCCCGAACACCAAGCAAACACCAAGCATCTCATTATGCCAATTGCAAGCTACATGGCCTCCAGCTGGAAGAGCAAATGACAGGCACCAATTTGAGGTAGGTAGCATCCTGGAAGCAACCCTGAAGTAGGACACAGACAGGAAACTCCGCATAATGATGACCATAATCACTAGACTCGCTTCAGAAAGGTCTGACACAGTGGAGAAGGGCAAAACTAAGAGACAGTACACCAAGAACCGTAGGGCAGACCAGATCACTCAGTTATGGCACAAGCTGAAATGTCTGATGAGGCAGTTGAAGGGGGCAAGAAGGGGGAGAGAATGGGTGTGGCAGAATTACGTGGTATCTTCAGGAAGAAGACAAACAACTATCTTTGCAGGACTTACAGTGTTGCAGCACTTGGGGAATCTCTAGGAGAAGGTAGAGCCTTAATTGAATCACTGCAGAAAACTGCAGCATTCATTATGAGAGAACCAAGTGGGAATAAAATTCAGGCTGTTGTTAAAGGTGCCAGAGCCAGTTCAGCACCAAGAACTAACAGAGTGCCATATCTGGTGTACAGGAGGTGTCCCAAAGTCATACACTGACTGTGGAAGATCCTAAGTGTTATCTGGAGGAGGGGAAAGGTGGCCCAATAGTGGGGATTTACAGAAGGAGCGTGTTACCAAAGGAGGAGAAATCAACCAACATTGAGCAGTTTAGGATAATTTTGCTGCTCACTGTTGAGGGAAAGATGTTTTTCAGTGTCATTGTCCATCAGCTGACAGAATGCCTCCTGGCAAATCAATACATTGATCCCTCTGTGCAGAAAGGAGGAATCCCTGGGGATTGAAGATGCATGGAGCTTAACAGAGTGGTAACACTACTGATCAGAGAGGCTCTGAAAAGAAATGGGGACCTGACTGTTCTATTGCTGGATCTAGCCAATGCATATGGTTCCATCACTCATAAACCTGTGGAGTTGACACTGGAGTAGCACTGCACCCCAAGGAATACTGAAGATCTCATTATGGATTATTATGATAACTTCAACCTTAGGGTCATATCTGGGGCTATAATGTCTGAGCAACATTGAGTAGAGAAAGGCAATCATCATCAGGTGCACTATCACTGTGACCCTTTTTTCCTTAGCCGTGAACATGCTGGTCAGATCAGCTCATGTGGAACTGTCATCTCCAAAAGTGGTTGGGCCTGCCCTCTATGGCAACTCAAAAAAGCTAACACTCCTATTAACAGTCTTGGAGAGGAGTTTAAGGTTTGCAATGTGAGGGAGGTGCTACAATATAAAGAATGCAATAACCCAAGAGACTCTCAGGCTGGTATCGAGGTGAAGCAGAGGGCAGCTGACCAGCTGCGCCAGAAAGTTGTAGTGGGAACCACAGTGGCAAGAGGTTGACCAGGACTAGGCAGCATTCCAAAAACCTATATCAATAAAGTTAAGGGTAAACAGAGACATGTTTTAGTCCAAGAGGAAGTGAGAATCAGGGTAGAGGAGATGCATGTAAGTCACATGGGTTGACTGGCTGCCCGGCCCCTCCTGGACAAGATAATGTGGTCTGAGCTGTGGAAACACCTATCACATTGATTTTTGTTTTTGAACAAACAATATTAAAGCATTTTAAACCTTTGTCCTAAAAGAAGCTAAATTTGAAAGCAGCCTGAGTTGATGAAAGGTAGGTAATGAGGTGATATGGTTGCACCTTGGCATACAGTAAAGTTATATGTAAAACACAAAATATTTAGCACAGAAATCATGTACTGTAATGTGTACCGAACAGCACCAAAACATTAAACCACACAACCGACATTATCTTGGGTACTAATGTATTCAATATTAAATGTAATTTATTGATTGTGGAAGAAAAAATTACAATATGATCAGTAATTAACTTGATTACTTATTACGCGTATGATATGGATATATTATGTATGATATATTAGCATAGACCCATCATTACACTGACCCCACTTTGTGCTAACTAACCTGCACACGGTTAACAATTAGAAGAAGGGCTTAGTGGATATAACCTAGGAGAGATGTTCATGTTCTTGTATTGTGGCAGTGAAACTCATCCCTGGGGTTTTACACTCCACACGGTCCAAATGAATCTGCGTCTCGGCACCATCCAAACAGATGCAAACAGCACACAGTTGTATGTGAAGTGGCACCAGAACCAAACAAAGGCACACTTCCACAGGGCACATGCAATCGCCACGACGCGCAAATCCGAGGCTTCGTGACTGCCAAAACCTTCAAGTTAACGTAATGCATGTGAAGAGTGCACGCCTGCACCTCCATACATGTGTGTCACCGCGTGTGCTTGTGCACCTGAATGACCTTTTTATATGGATGTTTGTGTTTCCAGCATTGTTCATCTTTAGTGCTGGAATTAGTGTGTACAACAGCAGTAGCAGTAGTGGATTCGGTGGGAGCTGGAAACGTCTCAAGTGTGTGCCGCTCTCTTGGACTGCTGGGAGCCCTAAGCACCGTAGCGAAGCTCTCCCTCCAAAGGGTACAGCAGAAGATCAATATCACTCCCCATCTGGGCCTATCATCGCTGACTTATGTGCTACAGGTCCTTCAGCCTGGCAGTACTTCAGGCCAGCACCTGGGGCTTCATTAGTGCTGAGCACTTTCCGCACTTCCCTCCCTTCGCCTCTCTGTGCGCTGTCTTACACCATTACTCTCCCACCTTGTTTATTGCTGAAACGTAGAATCACCGCCTTTATGCGTTTGCTCTCCACACTCTTATGAATCTAATTATGGAGTGATGCTGAAGGACTGGAGGCACTTCCACATATAAAAGTTTCTGCTACTTATTGGTTATTGGTCTTACCAGGAGAAAGGCGAATGAGGATGTGGGTACCAAAGATGAGGATGAGGGCACCAAAACAAACAGAACGAATGGACTATTTGTTTTCAGAAAAGATACATTTCCAGTTACGTATATAGTCACTGGAAAATACTATGGGATTCCTGGCTTTATTGAAGGTGGATGTTCAGTACTGATGTTTTCATTCTGATGCTTATTTTACCTGTACATATTTTTTGCAAAGTTACAGTTCTGTTCATAGGTTTATAAATCTCTGACACAATTCATTACGTTTTTGACAAAACCTGATTGAGTGGCTTCTCCAGACTGCATGTGAGCCTATTTGTTCTCAAAGAAATCTAAGTGTATTTTAATCACAATAGCATCTAAAATTACACATTTTTTTCTGCTGAGGTTATGTAAACCTATGAGCAGAAATGCATGTTTACTTGGGTCACACGTTTTGTGCGATGTTATGGGTAAGATCACACCACTTTGAGAACAGATTCACGCGTCCAGTCTTAGACATGAAGAACGTGCCCACATTGGTGGGAAGGACGGCGTTTATTTTGCCCCGCAGTTCCCGTCACAAAAATCTAAGCTGTAAAGAAGCTGATAATGAGAATGTGATTTAGGTGACATATTAATCACCTGGTTATTGAGCCATTGAAGTGCCCCTTGGGGTTATGGGATGGAGACCCCTCCAAGGCTTTTTAAAGTGATGGCAGGCAATCCACAGTCACATGGGAGCAATTCACTCATAAATCTCTGTTAGAAACATTCTGTTTGGTTTTACGATGAGGAAAGAAGGTTACATTTTTGATTTGTCCAAGGGCCAGGGAAATGTCTTAATTTCTTTTTTTTTATTTATTTTTGTTGCTAACTCTACGCAGAGCACTGGATAATAGATTTAGCACAATATCTTAAGATCTTGCGTAATGGTAGCTGACTGGTGAACTTTGGCTATGAGTCTAATCATTCTAATTGGACTGTAATTCTTCACCATTTACTCCTACTACAAGCCATTAATGTGCACCAAAACATTGTTGTGGGAATAACGCTCATTTGGACACAAATACAATGTAATGACAAGATGTGGAAAGGATCCATTTACTTTCATAAAAAGAGAAATTTCGAGTTATGCAACTGAAAGAAGACATACTGGGTTTCAAGCTCGTACTTTTGTGCAATACACAACTATATTTCCATTAACATGCTGTATAATATGGTTCATAGTTCATTTTAAGCTTAATGAACACAGTAGTAAGTCCACTTAACGACAGACAATGTAATCAACACCCCCTCATAATCTGTACGAAGTAAAGTGCAACATCGGTTTCTTATGAGATTCTAGCCACCATTAACACACAGGTGTGCTGCAAACTAACATGTACTGTCCACCGTTAACACACAGGTGTGCTGCAAACTAACATGTAC
>JABJVR010000669.1:0-20649 GCA_025773905.1 Chitala chitala | reverse complement strand
CTGCAGTAGGTCCTGTGTTAGTATATTGCTGTGTTATCACTGCAGTAGGTCCTGTGTTAGTATATTGCTGTGTTATCTCTGCAGTAGGTCCTGTGTTAGTATATTGCTGTGTTATTACTGCAGTGGGTCCTGTGTTAGTATATTATATCCTAAATATTACTATTAGTTCTAGTTCTCCTTTGTAGTATTGTGTGTGACTCCAGCAGAACGCCATGTGAAAGTTTTTTTTCTTCAAAAACAAATGTAACATAATTTAGTTTTTTAATGCTTATGATCTGTCTGTTGCTTATTGTGGATTAAGTGCCAAAGAGAAAAAAACAAGATGCTTTTTTAAAACTGTCACTCTAAACATTAAGGAAGCACTTGTCTATAGAGGAGAAGGGTAGTGTGAAAGAGTAGGCTGTCTCTTTAGTGCTCTATGCTGTCTGCATTTGAACAGAAGCACACAGCAGCTGGTGGGGGCAGCTGCCAGACACCTGTCTGTGTGCATGCAGGACTGCGCTACCCCTCGCCCCCCTGGAATCCATCTGCAGCCGCAGCGTGTAAAGTCCTGCAGCCGAGCTGCAGTGTGACAGCTGAAGTGAGCAGAACACGGTCACTGTGATACAGTTGCTACTTCCTTCTGATTTTCTTTTTTTTCTTTCTCTGTTTCTCAGTTTCTCTCTCTGTGTCTCTGTCTGTCTGCCTGTCTGTCTGTTTTTCACTCTCTCGCTCTGTCTGTCTCTCAAATTTAAAAATGTTACTTTAGTACCAAAATGTAATTTTAATACCAAAGTTTTCGTGTGACATTAATCCCCCACCTGTCGCACTGTGTCTGTATCTTCATACATGTCTGAGTGCATGGGTGGCCAGGAGTGTCTCACATGGTGGGACCTCATTTCTGACGGGTGTTACAGCAGTGAGCGGGGCCTCGTGTCTGACGGGTGCTACAGCAGTGAGCAGGCCCTCGTGTCTGACGGGTGTTACAGCAGTGAGCGGGACCTCGTGTCTGACGGGTGTTACAGCAGTGAGCGGGACCTCGTGTCTGACGGGTGTTACAGCAGTGAGCGGGGCCTCGTGTCTGACGAGTGCTACAGCAGTGAGCGGGCCCTCGTGTCTGACGGGTGTTACAGCAGTGAGCGGGACCTCGTGTCTGACGGGTGTTACAGCAGTGAGCGGTACCTCGTGTCTGACGGGTGCTACAGCAGTGAGCGGGCCCTCGTGTCTGACGGGTGTTACAGCAGTGAGCGGGACCTTGTGTCTGACGGGTATTACAGCAGTGAGCGGGACCTCGTGTCTGACGGTGTTACAGCAGTGAGCGGGACCTTGTGTCTGACGGTGTAACAGCAGTGAGAGGGACCTCGTGTCTGACGGGTGTTACAGCAGTGAGCCGGACCTCGTGTCTGACGGGTGTTACAGCAGTGAGCGGGACCTTGTGTCTGATGGTGTTACAGCAGTGAGCGGGACCTCGTGTCTGACAGGTGTTACAGCAGTGAGCGGGATCTCGTGTCTGACGGGTGTTACAGCAGTGAGCGGGACCTCGTGTCTGACGGGTGTTACAGCAGTGAGCGGGACCTCGTGTCTGACGGGTGTTACAGCCATGAGGGGGGAATCATAGCTGATTAATTTGTTTCTTTTATTTTTGTTTTGCAGATATTGACATGAAGAAGGACATTGACTCACTAATAGCAGAGGAACGGGCTGAGATCATTTCCAAATATGAGAAGGTCAGTAACTGCAGTGTGCCAACAAAGGGTTAATGTAGTTCCTTTTCACACTCATTCCTTTTGAACGTGCATATGGTGCCATGCTTCTTTCACACATCATAAAGGCTTTAACCACATTGTTTCTGGATTAATTGAAACTCAGTGAACACAGAGAGTTGGAAATCAAGGCAAACTGAATCTAATATATGAAGTAATTCTTGTGTGCTGCAGATTCAACAGGTAACACTCTTGTTCTGCTGCTGTTATATGTGTTGATGTGATGTAACAGCAGTTTTGGTCACTGGAACCAAAATAAGCTCAGTGTTGCTCTGGCACGGATTCGGCAGAAGACATTATCTCTTACAGAGCCCTTAATAAACTAGGTGGTTTTGCTTGGTTGTGAAAATTAATTTATTGAGAAACTTCATCGTGATGAGCCAGGCACTGAGCGGACTTCCGGCTTCGCAGAACAAACAAAGTCCTGTTTGCTCTCCCCGGCTCCATATTTTGCCTGAATGAGTTTATGCGAACCTCGTTAAGGAAAGGCACAATTAGAGCTGTGATTAACAAGGGGCCCGTCTGCTTTGCCGCTCTCAGTTAGACTTGAAGAGAAGCACGCTTTTGCTCTTTGCTGGGGAAGGCTGCCTTTAATCTGTTCTTCCTGCTGTTTTTCTTTCCTGAGTTCTGGGATAACGTGGTCATGATGGCGGGTGGGGGGGGGGGCATTTCCTTTTAGGGTGGGGCCCAGCTGGAGGTAAAGCATGGAGATCTGTATCGCTTTACAACACCTCAGTACCTAAAAATAATAGCATTAAACTTACCTCTCTTATGTCACCTGTTTGCTTGTCAACTAAACACATTATATTTAGAGTCGCAGATGAAACACATAAGCTGTTTTTTCCCCTGGTAATTTTAGCCCTACAGAGTAAACAGCAAAATAAAACACCACCCACCGCCCTAGTTCTTGTCATTTGCGTGCTATTCTTTTTAGAGCAGTTTTTCATTTTGATCTTTGACCTTTAAATGTCCTTGCATTATAATATGCAGCTTCTCAGTGTTTCGTCTTCATGTTCGTATATACACCATAGTGTTTAAATGTCCCCTGCAATAAAGGTTTGAGGTTTACATGTCTGAATTTGTTTTGTGTCCAGGCCTCAGAAGTATGTTGTCTGGGTCCAGATTCAGTCAGAGAGTTGGAATATTTGCACAAGTAGATGCTGATTTGTTTGTTAAAGGGATTTGTTTAGCAGTTGTTCATTCGTGTTGACACGTACCTGATGATGCAGCAGTCCACAGTCTTGCAGACCCACAATATAGCTGTGAAAGCCTAAACTGTTTCCATAAGAAAAGATGAAGTTGTTTTGCAGTCCTAGGCTGAGATGTTCTCGTCTCGCAGACAGTGTGAAACATTAGTTACCCGGTACCGCTGTAAAATTTCCACAATGTTGCATGGAGTTTCTGGTGTTTCCTAGGACAGTAGATCTCCCCTGTAGACTTGCACATCTACTGTGTGGCACGTGTGAAATCCCCGCGGCGTCTGTCTTGCACGCACGCACACACACATACCACGTTGTCGTTGTCAAAGCCAGCTGAAGTGTGGCTGTTGTCTGTTGATCTGAACTTGGGTGACTTTGTTGTGTCTGATTTTTTTTTTGTTTTGTGTGTGGTTTACAACAAGGAAAGGTTAAGAGAAACCAGCATTTTATTTATTTATTTTGGTCTTGGTTGGACTCATAATTAAGTAAAAATTAAGTAGAATTGGTACCTTAAACTTAGTGTCATGTCTTGGACCTTGACATTGTGTGCGTGCGTGTGCGCGCGGTGTGAGCTATAAATGTTATCTCCGTGCCTTTGTAATAGATGATCAGCTTTCTTCTGAAGTGTAAGGATGTGGTGACAAAAGCGTCATCTATGTTCCTGTATCGGTGAACGAGTGCTCTGCTTTTGGCTGGGGTACCTGGCCTGGTGCTCAGTGTTTCCTAGGTCAGGCTCCAGACCTCCCAAGTCCCAGCAAAGGATAAGCGGTTTGAGAAAATGAATGAGTTTTCCTGTTACACACTATTATTACGATACATTTTTTCCATGTTCACAGGGCCACTGCAGGCTTGTGGTAGAATCCAGCATTAGCATAAGTTTTCAAAAGTCTGCTTTAGAGCATGCAGAGGACCTGGTACTTTCAAATGGTACAAGAATTGTTTGGCAGTGAATGGGAATTAAAAACAATGACATTCAGAACTTCCACAATAAATCCCAAAAGCCATCGTGGCTGTAGAAATTGTGCTGTGGTATAGACTGCTATGTTTTGGCTTTTGCTGTGCATTAAAACATTCTGTGTGGAAAATGTTCAGTTTCACCAACACTTTATGTTTTATGGTTCCAGGGCAGGCAATCAGGGGTTCAGATTAACCCATGGGAAAATGCAGACTACAGCATCTACAAGGTCACAGATCGCTTCGGATTCTTGCAGTGAGTCTGTTCCGCATGCGTTTTTTATCTGCCAAATGAACCTCACTCTAAAGACACTTCTCTTTATGGATTGAAGAGCTGATATAGTAGCAGCCAAGCAGAACACCACAAATAAACACATTTGACTTACTTAGCAAGTACGACTGTTTTGAAGCAAATGTGGCTAACAGCCGTTAGGACATTGCTTTGTGTTTCTACACACCTAACGCTATTTTCATAATGTTTTTGCAGTAAAGAGGAGCTGCCCACTCCCACTGCTCTTGAGGAGAAGGTAATGAGGAGAGAACAAGGTTTCTACGCCCCTCATGAAGTCATATCGTTTTATCCCTAAATGTCCCTGCCGACAATCGGCTTGTTGTGGTGCTCTGGAAGCGGGTGACACATGGGCTGTGCTTGAGTGCAGCTCTGTGGAGTAACGATCCTTTAGCTTGCGCCATTCACGGCAGCATGCTCCCAGAGCAGCTTAATGTTCCCCCTTTACTGCAGTTTCGCTGGATTCCCTGCAGCAACCCTGTGCTCCAACCTCGTTTTCCTCACAAACCCGTTTTAATTAAATTAACCTTTATCCTCCGGCTTTGACGATTTCCCTCTGCAGGTTTCTTTGTAATGACTGTGAAACATTAAACGCATGTTAGTCTTTGGTTTTTTGACTGTTTGATGTTTTGCTCCAGTGCCTTTGAACTGAAACTGTTCCTCTTCCGTCCGCAGCAAAAACAGCAGGAGATTGAAAGGGTGGAAAAGTGGCTGAAAATGTTGGCTAACTGGGACAGGTATAGGAACAGCGACAAGGTGCGTGTGAACTGGCAAAAAACCTCTTTTATCAGTCGTAATAATGCAGGACTTTAAAGTGACCATAATGATAATTATCTGTGACGAGATGGCTGAGTTTAGTTGTAGACGATGGTTTGTGGCTTTCTTTAGTGCTACCCAGACACATTTCCCCTCAGTTTTCCTCAGTTTAGCTCTGTGACAGTGCTGTTGGTTTTTGGTCTCTTAACCATGTGGCACACGTTCACCCCAAACTTTCCTTCCCTCCCCTCCCCTCTCCTGTCACTTAGATGTGGCGCCGGGTTTACAAGGGCATCCCTCTAAAGTGCCGGGGAAAAGCGTGGGCATTACTGCTGGATGTGGAGAAGGTGAAGAAAGAGAACGAGGGAAAGTACGAGGTAGGTGTTGTGGGAGGGGCTTCTGCGCCGTGCAGCCAAGCCCCTGAGCTGCAGGCGCCCTGCGCCTTGCTAACTTTGTGGTTTTCACAGTGCTCAAGGACAACGGAACCGTCATGAACTCATTTCCCCATTATTGTCTTTTGTCAAACACTTTAAGTGTTTTTTTATAGTTTGCCTTAAAAACTGCACGATAACACCAGCATGTGCGCTCACAGGTTTTTAGTTAGAATGGTATACCTGTTCCTTTGGCTTAACCACAGAGCCAGAGGTGAAAGGCAGCCACACGCCCAGCTGTGATCATAAACGTTTCCTTACGCCTGTGATGGGCTATGTGACGTTTTTTTTAGTCGTTGATTTAACTCGTCTGATTTTGTTACTTGCAGAAAATGAAGGAACAGGCCAGATACTACTCCACAGAAATCAAACAGATTGACCTAGATATAAACAGGACCTTTCGGAACCACATTATGTTCTTGGATCGCTTTGGGGTGATGTAAGTTATCCTGCCGCTTATTAACTAATCAGCCTGGTAGTTTCACTCAAACATAAGCAAGTAAGCAAAGACACGGTTTCATTTAACCAAAATGTCATATTTACAATCATGGTAGCTACACGTTAAACATAACACTGTCTAACCTAGGTATGTAAAAATAAACTGTTAATGCAAGCTAACTATAATGAGCATACAGCTGTCAGAATAACATAGTCTACATAACAAGGTACTGTATTTAACAGGCACCGTTAAAAAGCTTTGCATGAACAGGGGCCAGAGGAAAATTGGCTAGAGACAGCTGAGTGGGCATCTACTTTGTTACTGCACTAGGGGGAGGTCTGTGAGCCGTAGGCTTTGGTGTGTGACACAGAGGTGAATTATGTGCCCGCTTCTGTCAGGACATCCGCTGTTCCCTTATACATCTGCACACTCCAGTAGACGTACAAGAGCTGTCACTCGTCTGTGAATGTGGGATTGTCGTCTTACACAGTATATGCAGTGTTGTAGATAAGTTATCTGAGGTCACGTTTCTCATATGCAAAGGTAATGTTCGTGACTGGGGCTTTTGTGAGCGACCCTTCGTTGGTAAGCCGTGGACACGAGTCACTTCCTGTCTGTCGGTGTGTTGTGTTTCTCTTCCTGCCGTGGTGCAGACTGACAGGAAACACTTCTGATGCAGACCCTGGGCTGTTTACTGACACTCCTGCCTTGTTCAGTAGGGCAAGCATCGATGGCTGTGTTTGAAAGAGGTGTTTTTATGTCCTGCACCGTTGCATCTCTTCTTCATCACGATGTCTCCCTCGTGGCGGGTGTTCACCTTAAACTTGGACGTGCCAGTCCGGCGAGAATAAAGCACCACTTCCGCTTGTTTTCTCTGCTGCAGCTTTAGGAAGCTGTACTGCTATTTCTAGAGTCTTTTCCGGCCTTTGACTGTTTCCCTGCAGGGTCGCTGTGCTGCGTTTTATGGTTAGAAGGAACTGCTCTGGTTTTGAAAACTTCATGGACATCCACTGTAAAAGCACTGATGATTTGTAACAAGGTGTAGCGTAGTATTTTGCTTTTTAAAATTAAATCGTGTCTAATACAAACAGTTGGTGACATAGACAATTGTGTAAATCGGCGATTGCGTATGTTGGAATTTCCTGGGTTGAAATGGCAAAACTGAGTTAATGTACAATTGATGATAAACAGACAATTTAAAAAAGGCAGCTGCTCATCCTAACCAGGTGTGTGTGTGTGTGTGTGTGTGTGTGTGTGTGTGTGTGTGTGTGTGTGTGTGAGACCCTGCGTTGCATCTGGCTCCAAGTGTCACTGAAGTGGATGATGAATAAAGAGAGCAGATCCACAAATGCATATATATGCATAAAGCATTCACGCTCATGGAACTGTAGAGGTGGCTGGATGTGTGATGCAGGATACAGTTGGTGACTTCCTCCTCCTCCTCATCCTCTTCACAGGCAGCAATCACTTTTCCAGGTGCTGGCGGCCTACTCAGTCTACAACACGGTAAGTGGGCCTGCAGAATGCCTTATGGAAAAGATGCATTGGAGTCCCTCCCGAGGGATCGTGACATTCACCCATCCCCCATTTGCCTGACCTCCTCCCCCCCTCCCCCCTCTCCTCCCCACTGGCTTGTTGCCAGGAGGTGAGTTACTGCCAGGGTATGAGTCAGATTGCCGCCATCCTGCTGATGTACATGAGCGAAGAGGATGCCTTCTGGGCACTGTCTCAGCTGCTGACCAACCAGAAGCACTCAATGCATGGTGAGCCACGCCCCTGCTCTGTTTTGATAGGATGGCTAACTGAAGGAGTGGTCAAGGTTTCCTGACCCCTGGCAGTTGACCTCCATCTGGTGTTAGAGAGCTTCATCCCCCCTGACCTATCCCTCATGTTCCATGAACACCTGTCGCAGAAAATGAAAGCAATGTGAAAAGAAACTGTGGTTAGCTGACATCTTGGATTACAGACATGACATATGCTTTACGCTACTTAGGAAACTCAGTTGTACTTTTCAATTCTTCCTAAAGGGTTCTTCATTCCTGGGTTTCCAAAATTGCACCGGTTTCAGGCACATCACGAACAGGTTCTTTCCAAGCTGATGCCCAAACTGAAGAAGCACTTGGTGAGATCTCTTGTGTAGGCCGAGCGTTTCTGGTTCTCCTCGCTAGTGCCCGTTAATGCCACAGGGCCTAAACCTCATTAGGGCTCTGGCGCAGCTCACACCGTTTTCAGTTTCAAATCAGATTCTTCTCCCTCTCTCCTCCAGGACAAGGAGCAGATGTGCACAGGGATATACACCACCAAATGGTTTCTGCAGTGCTTCATTGACAGGGTGAGAAGCCCAGAAATGCGATCGTGTTGCTTGCGCTTTCAAAACAAATCCGACCCGGGTCGCATCTCTCGGTCTTCCTTAGAATTCCTTTGCATTTTCCATGGACAAATAATTTATAAATTTCGGCTGCAGCGCAAACAGTCCCCGTAGTGTTTGAGAGGGGGATGCAGATGTGCCGAGCAGAAAACGGCCCATTCCCACTGCGGTTTTGGTACAAGAGCTTAATAACCTGTTTCCTTGTGGTCTGCTGTGCGGATAAACGCCTCGCACCAGAGCCAGGCCTGGGATATAGTTTGTGTGTGCGACTTCACGGCAGCCGTGATTTATTCGTTACGTGTTTATGATTTACACACACACAATCCAGCGGCTTCTGTGGCAGGGACAGATGCAGGCTGCTGTTAGTACACTCGGGGCCTGCAAGGCTCTGGGCTGGCTGGATGTTCTAGTCTGAGGATTGCAGGAAAGCAAACAAAAGAACCTGAGATGTTTTCCACTTCTAGCTACAGCATGGTATCTTTGAGTTTGGTTTTTTTTTTTTATGCCTACTTTTCCATCTCCCAACAGACACCGTTCACCCTGACCTTGCGCTTGTGGGACATCTACATTCTAGAAGGGGAGAAGGTTTTAACCGCCATGGCCTATACCATGCTTAAAATGCACAAAAGTAAGTGTATTGCTGTTTATCATCACACTCATCTGGAGCCACCTGGATCCAGGTAGCAGTACTGTCCTCTGTCAAACTGACCTGCTTGCTGCAGAGTCCATGCAGAAGATGCCTCTGGAGGAGCTCCGCGAGTTCCTGCAGGAGAAGCTGGCGGAGTCCTTCAACCTGGGGGACGATGCCGTCGTTGAGCAGCTGCAGGCCTCGATGTTGGAGCTGCGCAAGATGAAGCTCGATCTTCCTCCTCCAGGTGCCTTTTGTCGATCTCTCTGCCCCGTCCTTGTGAGATGATGTTTGAGGGAGGGGGGGTCTGCACTCAGGTTAGCCAGTTGTCGCAGCTGGAGTGGTGACGTCTGGTCCTTAGATATGAGAGTGAAATGTGCCTGTGTGTTCGTGTGTCGTCTCTTCCCAGGGAAGTCAGATGAACTCCCCAAGAAAGCCCTGGGTGTTGAGCTGCCTGTGTTGCGGACTCCATTGAAACCCCCCCAGGCCTCCAATGGCAAAAGCCCTCCCAACATGCAAATGTGTGAGCTTCCGGCTGGAAGCCCCACCACTGCTGAGTGGAAGGACAGGGCAAGACTTCCATGCAATCGCTTGGATTTCATGATACCCAATGGGGAGGGCCCACAGTCATCATCTACACCCGGCCCACCCGTTCCAAAGAAGCCTCAGTACAACAGGAAACCGGCATTACTGGCTCCGTCCCCGGCCAAGGAGGAATCAGTTCAGAGGTTGGAGCAGGACACGGATGGTGGGCACAACACAGAAGGAAACAGCGATGACTGGCCCCCTCCCTATGAACCCCCCGAGAATGACTTCCTGGCCATGCAGGCTGCTGGGGAGGTGATGGACCTACCGGACCTGCCGCCACCTCCGCCTGTGTGTGTGGAAGGTTGTGTTGAGGTACAGACTGCTCCTTTGCAAACTCCAGACCCTCTGGAACTCATCCTGCAGGAGACAGCCTTTCCCAACAGCTCTGCTACCCAGCTGCCCGTCAGGTTCCCCGTGACACTGTCTGTCCCCCTGCCCACTGGACACAGACGCCCCTCCAATATCTCCCAGTATGACAATCTTTCAGAAGGAGAGGCGGAGATAGACAGCCTTCCAGGCCGAGTGCTGGAGGGGGCCGCAGCTACACTTTGGAGTCGGTCACCAATGATCTCGCACTGGGAGATGCCGGTACCATGTGACCTTCCGAAACACTCCACAGCAGACTTGCCTTCAGGCACACTGCCTCCTGTTGATGTCCCACCAGCAAAGGATGCACCCCTGCCCCCTCCTGCCTCCCTCAAGCCAGAGATGTACACACTAGCAAACTCTGGCAGTCCCTACACGTGACCAGACTGCCCACCTGCCAGCTCCAGCCTTGCCCTGGACCAACAGATTGCCCGTTTTTGGCTAGCCCTTAGATGTCTGGAAATGGAAGCTTCAGTGACTCCATAAGGAAGGGAGGTTCTTTCAGTTGTGGTAGTGCTGTGAAATGCTGGGAGATCTTAGAGCATTTCAGGCCAGCTGCTGCAACTCCAGTTGGAATATTCAACTAAAAAGAAAAAGAAACAACAAAACCTCAGGATAGACGATTGAACCCTTTCCTTATTCTGTACATCAAAATTGCATCATCCCTGTTTTTTTTTTCGCTAACGTCCAACATTGGTGAATTTTCAGGATGTGAGTCAGCACAGCTGGTCGACACAAATGCGCCTTTTTATAGGCAGGCAGAAGACTTTGGAGCACGAAGGCGCAGCACAATGTAGCAAAAAAGGCAACATTTCCAGTGTCATTTAATGTCATTTAATTCTCTTTTGTGAGGGTCCAGCCCCAAAGCCCAGAATGTCAGGATGGCAAAAGGTGGTTTAGTTTGCAGTGGGGGGTCAGTAACTGAGAGACTGAGAGAAAAAGAATCACTTTACATTGACCAATAATCTGATTCTTTCCTTATTCCTCTCTGGTGCCATAGATCAGAGAAGGCAAAATGTCTGTCTGTTTTGTTTTTGTTTTTATATTTAAAAATATTTGTTATCTTCAGTGGGTTACATGAGCCTGTTTAGAACCTGTAGCTACTGAAAATGTTCTTAAATTTAAATGGCTTTTAAAATTTTTTTTTTTTTTTACTTAAAAGTTGTATTTCAGGTTTGAGCATTTTGTGATGCTTTGCAGAATTTGAGTGAAGTTGATCTGATGGGTTTATAGTTTTACCTCGGTTGCAGTATTACAATATAATCTCTTCAGTATTGGAAACTCAGTATGTATATAAATTGTGAATACTGAAGTTAAAGTATTTAAGGGAATAGAGAGGACTAATCAGTCCCTTCAGTAGTATGTAACTTATAAAATCATATATTTTTCATTAAGAATCAGACAAGTGCACATACAGTCCTATGCATTTAGTCAAGAAGAATACATCCTGCAAGAGTTTTACTTAACTGGATGGGAATAACAACATACTATATGTTTCAAGTGAAGGTAACTGCGTGTCACTTTATTCAGATGTTTGTGATTCAACATCCCCACCTATTGGGCGGTTTGTGTATTGCACGTAAATTACGTCATTCCGTGTGTTTTCTGCGCATGTTAGGTGCAACTCTGCCTTTTTGTCTATAAAAAAGTAAATGCTTGTTACTCGTAATTGTTTTATCCTATCCTGAAACGTGCCTTAAGGCTGTAAGGGTCAGTCTGCCCTTTGATGCTGTCGCTTTGTATACGCTTTTTATGTCAGACTTTGAATAGTGTGCTGTCAGGATTTGCGTAGAAAGGCAGATGGAGCTGTTCAGATGGTTTGTTTTGTTCGTATTTTCTTTGTTCGTATTGTCCTCAAATGACAATGATTGTTTCAGTGTTAAACATTTTATTTGTTTTTAAAACGGTTTGAGAAGATTGTAAAGACATGCTACTAGTGAAATCGCTGTTATTTTCGGGAAGCATGCCTATAATCGCAATGTGTGACGTATTTTTTGTGTTGGTTAATGATGTTACCTGGAGATATGTAGTGTTAGGGAGTATGATATTTAATTTTATAAATTATTGCTTATTTTGAATAACTGTAGAAGGCAGTCAGAGTTTGTTTTATAAAATGCAGTTTTTATAAACGAATGCCAGAAAGCGCAGACATTTCCCTACAATTAACTGAACAGCAACCGTTTTTACTTCCAAAGTTTGCATTCAGAAGTGATATTTATATGTGTATGGTGTGTGAAGTCACATAATGACAGGCGGGTATATATATTATTAAAAATTGTTACATAAGTATGTACCATATTTGTACCAAGATTGTACCATGTTGTAAACGGCATTTATTCTGCTGTGGATTGAATACCTTAAATTGCCTCATGGTGAACCATTAATGTAAATACTGTAGGAGTAAAGATATTAAACTGCACATCACTTCAAATGAAAACACATGCAAAGTAGTACAGTTTAACAGATAGTTCACTTGTTAAGAATTTTCAACAAATTGAACATTAAAATCTGCAGTCAGATTTAGTCAGTTGAACAGTGAGTGCTGAGTTACGTTTCATTTGCAGAATAATAAGTAGTCTGGAAGTTGCATCATGTCAACTGGACCTCTTTTTTGTTGATATGAATGTTTCACTACTCATCCAAGTATCATCTTCAGCCTGAAGAAGCTTCTTCAGCTTTAGATGAAGAACCTATCGGTACTTGGATGAGTAGTGAAATGTTCCTATCAAGAATAAAGAAGTCCAGTTGACATGATTCAACTTCTACACAATGACACCTGGATGACTGAGAATCTTCATCGACAATAATAATATCCTTATGTAATGTAACTGCTTACATTTAGGTTAAAGTTGCATATATCCACTGGGGAGACCCAAATGTGTGTGTGTGTGTGTTTTCCCGAACTGTGACTAGTGTTAGATTTTTATGGGATCTGTCATTTAGCTTGTTCTACAGATTTCTGTAACATTATTGTAGAGTTACAGTACTGTATAGATCTGCCTTGGTTAAAGGAAAATGACAGTGATCTGTGGTGTTTTGTCTCTTCTCATTCTGCCACTGAAAGTTTCGGACCGTGTTGTCAAAGACCGAACACTAGAAACTGTTGCTTCATCCCGTAGTTTACTGGTTTTTTCCCTATTGGAATATGGGTCTAAATTAACCCATCACTGTCTGTTTTATTGTGTTTCATTGTGCTATAATATTTCTGTTTGGGCTAAGATAAGATCAATATGATTATATTAGACAAATGTACAATTTTACCAGCAATACTATACGTGCGCGCACCGCATTTTTCTTAAAAGATTATTTTTCTTGATTAGTGAAAGATTAGAGTTTTGTACCTGAAAAATTCGGGACATAACCTGAGAAATTAACAACCTAATTATCTTTGGAAATCTTTGAAATGAAACCGCTAACTGCATCACAAGGGAAATATCGAGTTTCTAACGTGGATAACGTTTATAGGTTTCATGTCGGATTATTTTCCCTTCTCTCCGTTGTTTATGGGGACATTTTGAACCTGTTCTGGTTCCGGCTGTATTGAAACTGCTTGCTGTTTAGATGATCTCAGGAGTTAGTACTTGTACTTAGTTTTAAACCGTGGTACCAGAATGGATAGGTTAGAGATTCTGTGACAGGTATAGCAGTTTTATTTATTTATTTATTTTTTGCTAGCCTTGACTGTTTACCTGCTTGGCTGCATTTAAAGAACCCACCTATGGTAGCATTATAACGCACATCGGCGCCATCGCAAGTATTTGAGCAAAAATATTGTCTCTCATAGTCCAACAATGATGTTGTAATTCGTTTGTCATTTCTCTCATATTTTTTTCCCCATTTTTGAATATTTAAACTTTCATGCCCCAATCAAAGTATTAGATTTATCGTGCAAGTAATTTTCGTCCCTGGTATAAAACAAACACATCACCTGAATTATGGGGTGAACACCTCACTGCTGCTGGATCTGTAGTGGAGCGTATATACAGTGGGACACGTTCTTCGCGACCACAAAGACAGAATGAATCCGAATTGAGAAGTGCATTTGTTGAACGCCTTACACAAGATGCAGCATTAAGCGCAAATCGCTGATTTCTGTATCATTTTAATACAACAAATCGGCGTGTAGTTCCCATTAGCTAGTGATCAAATTGGCTTTGTAAACGGATATCAATGTACACTCCATGCGATGCAGAAGGTTGACCTGACGTACACGGACACCGTCACCCGGGCTCTCCCAGCAGATGATTGCAGCGTCTGAACGGAAGCTGAGATCACGGTTGGATGCTGAGCCTGCCCGTTACAGCTTCTCCTAGTTAGGTTGTTCGTCAGCGTGATGGTGCTGCTGATGGGAGAGGGTGGAAGCTGGCGAAAGAGCGACGTTAGACTCGAAACGAGCGGATTCGTGTTGGCAGAATATTCGTTTGTTCCCACCGAAGGCAACTTATTCAAAGGATACCTTTATAAAATGCGACGGACGGCAGCGTAATCGCTCTCATGCCGATGGATTTCTAACATTTTCAGCATATTGTCGCTACATTACGTTTTGCATCAATTTTTATTCTGCTGATTTGATCAAGGGCTTTGTTTTTATATATGCTCGGGAAGGCGCGCTATGCAAGATTTCTTAAGTGGAAATTTAAATGCAGAACGCAAGATAAAAGGGCGAATTCGAATTATTCCATCGGAATTATTTCACTAACGCGTTCTCGGAGCGTCTTTATGCGATCCACCTGGCAGCGTGAGAACGGCTGTTTCTGCCCCATTTTTACTTTTTCAAACGTGTTACTTCACAGCCGATATTGGAAAGATACATTTCAAATTGTCAAATTGATTCAAGTAATTATTATCAGAAAATGAGATCATTTACACAGAAATTTAACAAGGGACTGAACTAAACGCAGCAACCTTCATATGTAACGTGACATTATTTAAGTGGATTTGAGAAAATATTTGATGTGCAACATAGAAAGATCAGTTTTTTAAAACTGGCAATCTTTAAAACTTTACCAGTCCATCGCTGAAAGGCGTCGCATGAGTCTCCGAGTATAAATTTCGAAAAATAAAATAAAAAATAAATATGGAGGCAACGTTTTTGTAAGATTGTAACTGAGACAAAACAAGCAAAATAAAACTTTCTAAACCACAACGAAGTATATGGTCACAACGCTAAGAAAGAAACCAGCGTCGGCGCATCACGAAACTGTTCTAAAACCGATAAAAACCGTTTTCCGCCCTTCCTGGCTAAATTCTCGCATTCCTTTGTTCTTTTTCTTTTCTTGGTACGGATCCCGTGTGCGATTCGCAACCTTGTTGCCTATACAACAAAACATCAGCAACACAGAGATAACGACATCTGAAACTAAGGAGATTACAATATACAATTTCTATGTGCCTTTAATTTAGTTTAGGTCTGTCATGTATGACTGAATTAATAGTGGCGCGGAGGAGCACTCCAAATATTCCCAACAGTTAACATTTTTCTCATATTTGAGATATGGCTAAATAAACTTATTCACAGCATGAGGATGAATGAAGCTGTTGTCTGCAGTAAAGTTTTTTGGCATAATGGGAGAATCCGGACACTTGCCATGTTCCGCAGTCGCTTCGCTGCCAGGCGCATCTTTCCTGTGACAGGTGCGCGTTTTGCAGTATAGTTTCACTTTGCGCTTTCTGTCGCAGCGGACTCCTTAACAGCGTCTTCAGATTTTGCACTGGCCGAACGGGTTATGGTTCAGGAATGATGCTTCGCTTCCCTCTGAAGAAAATTCGGAAGCAGTTCAGACTTCTCTTGTTATTAGTTCTGCTCACATTTGCAGTTTGGTTCACGTACCTGCATGTCAACCAAAGCAAAACGATCAAAGTACATCTAAACTACGGAAAAGGTAAGATAATGAAACAATTTTTTTTCTGTTGAATTTTATTCCCCACACGGGTTAATATGTACTAACATGTCTGAGTGGGAAGGGGGCATTTTAAAGTTTACGTTTATTTGGCCTGTCATCTTAACGTAGAATGAATAAAAAAATACCTTAATTGTTTCAAATATAATTTTACGACCACGTTGTCGGATACTATTTTTATTATTGTTAACCATTAAGCGATCAAAATAAGTAAACGTACCAGCATGAGAAGTGCACTGACAGAATTTAGAAGTTACGTGATTCGGTTCAACTGCATGCGTATATCCATATGATTTTTGCAGCAACTTTGGAAAAACGCCTACATTTTGTCATGGAACATTTTTCATTTCAGCAGTTCCGATGGCTTGTCAAATCAGTTCTTTGTCAAAAGTCACCGTCGTTGTAAATCTCTGCTCTAGAATGGCGTTTACTAGAGCCTCAGAGTCTACAATTGCTTATATTGTAGTGGACATTTTCAGGTATAGGAGTCTACAGGTTAAATGTTGACGCTGTTGCGCAAGGCGGAGGGAAATCACCGGAGAACGAAGAACGCCTCGTGGTTTTTTTTTCTTTCATTATGAAGATGGGTTTCTCCAGCATAGTATACAGGTCAAGGATTTACGGTGATGTTTAAACAGTAGAAGGACAGTAGAAGCAGCGAGGCTGTCAGTAGTACAGTTAAATTTTACTGCATGATACAATGATACTACAAAATATAAAACGGTACAGTTCTACACCGAACTGGCTGCAGAAGATTGTGTGTGTGTGTGTGTGTGTGTGTGTGTGTGTGTGTGTGTGTGTACCCTGACAGAATTTAGAACACACACGTGATCTACAAATAAAGAGAATAGCAGATACAGATAGAGCCTGGAGACAAGGACTGGAGACATGAAAATGAGCAGATTTTAACGCATGAATACCAAAGTATGCAGAAGAGAGAGCACTACACTGTCAGTCTGACCTCTAAAGTGTTCAGGAAGACGCTTCATGTGTCCAACACAGATGCAGTCAGGAGTAATGCTAGTGTTATTTATTTCAGGCTCTGCATGTTTCGTTAATCTTGCAATAACATTTAATTAACTTACTAGCAATTGTGAAAATTTATTTATTTGGTATGAAGTGATATATTAGGGCTTTTTTTGGCTGCTAAATCGAGGCATCCTTTTTTGAACCTAGAATTCCCTTATAATAAACAAACACTCTATGCCTTATGCAAGACCATTGTGGCAACCTGTTGATGTTTGCTGTATGCTGCCAGAGGACATCAGCGGTGCCCATTATTGACATTCCCATAAGAGTGAAGCTCTACTAATGGATTTAAAGGTATATGTATGAAAGGGCTGTATACTTTGACATTTAAAGAAGAATTTTTATTTATAGGAATTTTGTTCTTGAAATGTACATGTACATATGTGAAACAAAATATTTCTATATTTTTTTCCATTGCCCTCCATCTTCTGACAGTTTATTACCCCCATAAACCTGACAGTAGCTGCCAAATGTGGACCCTGGGGTTCTGTTTGTTAAAAGAACCCAAACTGTGGTGTGACCGTAGTTGCCAAAAAAAGATGGAAGCCCCTGAAAGCAATTCTGTCCTTGTAATCTGCTTCAGTCTGCTTCAGTGTGTTTTTACACTTTTTTGTTTTTAATATACCCTCTTGTTCACCTGAATTCCTGAGTAATTGCAGTAGCTTTGGATTTATGTCAGCTACATTGGTAATTGTGATATTATGTGCCCAAAACACAACATTGTGATATTTTATCTCTAGCTCTATTGATTTCCCAGTTGAACACACATATGTTTTTTTTCTTAAACAGAAACAATTATTTAACCCCCCCCCCCCCACCCAAAAAAAAGGGAGTCAATTTCTCACATCGATCACTCACTTCTCTGGTAAAATGATGACCCTTTGGGAAACACCACTGAGTAACGAAAAAGACTCAGCGGTTTTCCATCTTCTGCTTACCCATTTTAACGGAAGATCTAGTTACTCTTCCACAATTGCCATTACACCCTCATATTTTACTTGGTTATATAGTCATTATTAAATGCTTAGCCAGTAAAGTGAAAACTGTGTATTTTTAGGTTTCTAACCTTGAACAAAGTAGATTAATGGCTCTAGCTAGTGTGCAGGACTTCGGTGGACCTCACTAGCCCTGCAGTTTGTCTCCTTCAAGCTGCATTTTTCACATTGCTGCCCTCTGTGATGTATAACAACCCCCGTGTCCCAGTGCCAAGACCTGTAGAGATTTCAAAGAGGAATCTCACCTGCAGTCACTTTATTTTCAACACACGGCCCACGGTGCCTCGAAAAACAAAGTCGTTGTCGCTTTTGAGATTATTGACAGTGCAGGCAAAGGCTTTCAAATGGTTTTGAAAAGCATTCACTGCTTAGGATGTCACATTTATTACACAGTAAATGTTCACTTTTCCAAAAAACACAGTATTTTTTTAGGTGTGCTGGGTCTGTTTTTCAAGAATACAGCAAGCTGCAAGAAAAGGTTACTTCATTACATTTGGACTGTTGAATGTTCTCCTGGACTTTCTCTATATCTCTTCATGTTGCCATGTGTGCGTTTTATTTGGTGATTTGTGAGTCATCGCTCTGTTGCCTGGAAGTGCAGCAGAAAGGTGAAATCGCAGGTGAGTCTTTAGGTTAGTTAATCCTCACAGCTGCTGATTGCATTTTCTCTGCTTGGTTCCTGTGCTGGATGTGAGACTTTCTCCAGAACCACCTGCTGCTGCCCATGTTGTAGTTAGGTGCAACGGCAAGCAGTTACATTTCTGCAACCCGAATTTTTTTGTTCTGAGACGCAAACAGTCACTTTCATGTTCACACAGCTGGCTGTTAATCAAACTGAAAAAGCAAAGATCTAAGAGCAGCCCCCAATGTTCTGGGATCAGTCTGATGATGGTATCGTTTTATGTAATAAATGTATTCCAGTTTCCGGCATCACTTGCAGTAATTTTTCTTTTTATGGCCACTTCTGTCACATGCCTGATTTAATTAAAAATTAAAAAATTTTAAGCCTTGTTTAACAGTGGATTTTTTGTCTGTTGTTTATGTCAGGCTGAGGCATCTTTATTTAATCCTTTCCGTAGTCAGATAACACATGGCTGGATGGAGACTCCTGGATGGAGGCCAAAAATGAAGGCCATAGGTGTGTCTTTGGTGTGTGTGAACCCAGGAAATGTGCCTGACCTGACAATGCTGTAGAAACAGCACTTATCATCAACCTGATCATCAGATAACCTGAGGACACCATATTTGTCAGTGATGAGATATACACGTTTAATCCCAAAATTGGACCACAATGCATTGTCCCAGGAGACTTTCATCACATTAGACATTTAATTAATCTGATTGTCTGTGAACCTTGAAAGACCCTTCTCTTAATCTGTTAATGCAGGACAACTAATTTCCACTTCCACTTGGTTTTCCCATTTCTTACATGGGTAAGAACTGATGTTCCAGGTAACCATCTTGAATGCCTTGAATGTATGAGAGGTTGGCCAAGTATTTTCCAGAATTCTTTTCGTCTTTCATTATTAGGCATCATAAGTGTTTTTATGGAAGATCCATCTTCTCCAACAGCTGAGATGACTTTGGTTTTCTTGTTATCATTTCTGTACCTAGCAATATTTTTATGGTATGGAGTATCTAACCCGATACCCAACTCTCCTCTCTTCTCAGCCCAGTTTAGGACAGTCCTTGGTGCAGTTCATCTCATATTGATGTTAGTATGGTTAGTAGCTGTGTTCGTTTCTGCAAAGGGGATCAAACATGTCTTGCAAACATATAATGCAGTTTTATATTGGCTGGTGTCACACTACAGTATGTGATCCAGCTAGTATGACTGCCAATGACCATGTTCTATACACCTTGGTTTGCATTTTTTTCATCATCTTCTGCAAGAGATACCAGATTGCACTAGTTTCCAATAAACATGAAATCAGCCTGGATTTTACACAAATTACATCTGAGGCCATAACATGCATCCATGCATGTGTGCAAAGCAATTGCAGTGTTTCCTAAAGCACAGCCACAGTGGGGAGATCTCAGTTCAGTCATGCCTCCCTTTGTGTGTGAGAGCGCGTGTGTGCGTGCGTGGCCCCGTGTCTGTGCCTCGTGTGGGTGCCATCTGTGCATGAACCCCCACTCCCCCAATCTCCTCTTCCACTGCTGAACCTGGCACTTTTACACATGCATACCTGGAGCAGAAGGTTCCTCAACTGTTTACTTCCAGGCTTCCGCTTATAGCTCGGAGCAGAGCTCAGCGTGAAATTTGTGCAAACTGTAAGAACATGTTGTGGGTCCTGTTTTGGTGTGGGCCCAGAGGGGCGTCCTGCTGTCCAGCTCCTCGTGTGGGCGGCTGTAGCTGTGGCACCCCGCTGTAAACACGCAGACTGACTGGACTCTGACCTTTCCGCTTGGGGACATGCCACATGCCTGTCACTCCTGTCAGAAGCTGAACGCGTATTGAAAGACCTCAAGTCTCCGAGCAGCGCGGAAGGTTGTAGACTCTTATGAGCGAGCCACTGTACTCACAGAGGGTGTTTGTGGTAATCATGAGGGAAATGGCGACGTGGGCTTGTGTGTGTGTAATGAAAAATGGCTAACATGTAGACAGCTTGTCCTGTGCCAGCCAGCACAAAGCTGTATGGTGTGTGCACACAGAAACTTAACCGGCGGCGGGTATCTTGGGTACTGTTATACTGTGCTGTGTGTCTATGGGGAGGAGGGGGAATGGCAGAACTTTAAACTGAAAAGTTGCTAATTATTCGAAGAAACTTGTGAGATGGAAGTCAGTACAGAGCAAACCCCATGCTGTGGCAAAAAGGTCGAGCCCCTGGTGTCTGAGCTGTGTTTGTTCCTTTGTAAGATGTACTTGTAAAACATCTCTCTCTCGCCCGCCATGTGGCCGCCCCGCGCGGGGGGGGGGGGGGGGGGGGGGGGGGGGGGGGGGGGGGGGGGGGGGGGGGGGGGG
>JABJVR010000668.1:0-20650 GCA_025773905.1 Chitala chitala | reverse complement strand
CCCCCCCCCCCCCCCCCCCCCCCCCCCCCCCCCCCCCCCCCCCCCCCCCCCCCCCCCCCCCCCCCCCCCGGGCGGCCGGAGCAGGGTGGTGGAGCTGCCTCTGATTCCCCTGCAGAAGCTGGGGGACAAGCAAACAGGCCTAATAAAGAATCTGAGGGATCCTTCTGCTGTGGGTGATGGAATGGCTCTTGGGGTGGGGGGGTTGTGAAGATGTATGTGGGGGGGGTTGTGAGGGACTGATGCTGTCAGTAACTACCCCATGCCCCAATACTCCAGAGACTGGCCACTTTAATTGTCCTCTTGCACACCACAGAATTACCTGTGACATTAAATTCCACTTCTCTGTTTGCTGAGACCTGAAATGTCACATTGTAAATAATTCTCCAGGTATACGTATAAAGAAAAGCCGGTGTACTATTTATTCCAGATAACGGCTGCAGCTCTTGCCTGTCAAACGTTCAGAGGTGCTGCTGAAAAACACAGAGGCATTAAACAAATTTATGAATGCTTTACCAAATGAGTTATCCTGTGGGTGTTTGAAATTCTGAGAAATAATGAGTCTCACAAGTCAGAAGGAGCCGAGCGATTCCTAGCAATCCAAGCCTCCTTTCCAGCATGAGTCTGTCATTGTTATTGGGATGTGTTTTATTTTGCCACCGCATTCCAGCTGAGTTTGTTTGGTTAAGATGAACAACTACCTGATTCAAAATGGTGGTGTTAGATTGACCTAAACGTCAGAGGTGTTCAGCAAGACCGTCGAGCCCAACTTGTTTATTTCCTTTCATTGACATTGCCGTAGGCATCCCATCCCATCGGACCTTTAAAACTGCAGTCAGACCATGCTGTCCACCTCCACGTTTCTATTGAGTAATAAAAGCAGAGATGAGTTCAGACTCATGGGGAACATCACAGATAACCCACATGAAAGGAAACACCCCAGTCCGAATTCCTCAGACTTCAGCTGGACTGGACCTTAACAAAACAAAGGGAAACCTCTGAGCCTCTCCTTTTTACATTCATGTTTATATTTCCTTTGCGCCAGTAGGACTTTAGCACGGAAGGTTTCTTTCGCATCAGATCTGTTGGATTTGCATGTCTTTTGATGTGCTTCTCAGCTTCCCATGTGAGCTGATATTAGCACACCTATTGAGTTTTGAGCGTGCTACATTCCTCTCCCCAAAATCCAATTTTCTCAAGGCACTATCGAATGAGAACTTAGGGTCATGCCCGGCGGGCTCAGCAGCGAACCTCGGGCCTCGTTCCGTGCGGATCTGGTGCACGGGCGCGCGGGGGGGGCTCTGTCCCCCTCTCCCCCTCACCTTTCCTTTCTCGCTCCCTTGCTCTAAGCTCTTGTTATTGGATTTGCGTGTTCTTAATCCTCAGTAATGATCGCGATGCCTTCAATTACTGACGACAGTTAATTTCCTGGAGCTTTCCAGATAAACTTTGTTCGGTTTTTTTTTACAGCTTGATAATTGAGCGCGCCAGAATATGCCACGGGCTACGTCCCAGTGGTGTACATTCCAGATAATTCTATACAGTTATTTATTTATTTATTTTTTTGCCTTGATGCACAGATACCAAAACATAAGAGGGGGGGAGCTTTCCCTGACAATGATCCATCTCTCTTCTGTCAGTTGTTATTACGTATCTCGGGTTTTGTGGTGAAAAATAAAGGAAAATATAGCCCACTCTCTAGTTAATTTCTATTTTGACAAATGGCAACGTTGGGGTGGTCTCACCAACAAGGCTGAAACATTGAAGAATTAATTTTCTTCTTATGTTCAGTCATTTTTTTTTTTAAATGCACTTCTGCATCTTAAGCTATGTTGTCTCCTCCAGGGAAATGTAGAAAAATAAGATCAGGATTTAGTGTAACTCCTGGGCGGTCGGACTGTCTCCAAGTCGCGTCTCCCCCTCTCAGACCTGAGACACCACACTCTCAATGAGAGAGACTATTTTCAGAGATGGATCGTGGAGGCAGAACCCCCCCCCAATCTGGTCCGCTTCACTTCTTCCCTTTAATGATGCCTTTTTTTTTTTCGCCCTCTGCCAGATTTGATTCTTAGGCCTGGATTTATTTAGTTAAGCTTCAGACCTGTTTGTATTATCTGTGGATCTGGTTATTCACCTTCAATATATATATATAATTTTTTTTTTTTTGGAAACTGAAAGGAAAAGAGGGAAGAAACGCTGTTCTCTGCTTTGTCCTGTGGTGACTGTGTTACATCAAGCTACTCTCTTAACAGTTGGTACACATTAATTTACTTTTTATAAGTACGGAAGTGCATGAATATACACAGTAAGAAAGCTATTCTTGAAAGTCCACTGAACGTTTTATTGCATTTTAGTGCTTACTGTAGCACTTGAGATGTTTGAGTTAGTGCCAGCATGTTGACATTACAGTTATGGATAAAATTTATCTCATAAATTTTATGTTGCCATGAGCACTTCAGGTGAACCAACAGGTCAGTTCAATTTATTTTCTAGGGATTTTCACAACAAAGGTGTTCATCTTTGTTAGATTCAGATTAATATAATTAATAAAATGGTAAAATACAGAAAGAAAAAGTCAGAAGATAATGGAAGAGAGGTCCTGAAAATTGCTTAATAACGAGAAGATGATCCAAGCCGTTAGGAGCCTGGCAGCTTAACCTCCCTGGACATGCTAACTTTATACAGTTCAAAAGGAAAATGGTATAGTTCTAAATGTAGAACACAAGGAGCTCAGTTCTGTTCTTTCATGTGTCAGTACTTCTTGAAGATCTCCGTCAACCAGCAGAACTTCTTGAGTGATGTATCCTCAGTGCCATTCCTGTGCTCCAATACCACAAGTCTGACTCATACGGTGTTCACCTCAGTCTCCATCGGGACACCTGGAGAGGAGAATGGTGTCAATGCTCAGAACAGATGTACATACTTGGCTGAAAAACTGCCACATGATTAATGGCAAATAGTCTGAATTGCAGTTGTTATGGTGAGTCACTGTTACCAATGTACATCTTTGTTTGAGTATCGATCCACACGCTGGACTAAAAGGTACAACTGCATGACCCATAGGCTGTATAATCCTGAAGGGTAACTGTTGCTTCTTAACAATATGCTTTAGCATCAGCTATGGTCATTTCACCTAGCAACACATGACACATGCTTTGAGTGTGACGTGCATGCGCAAACACGTGCTTGGATTCATAACCTTTACAGCAACGTTAAACGGTCACAGCTCGTGTTTTAAAAAGACCTCGCCCCAATTCATTAATATTCACCTCTTATAACTGCATTTGGCAGCCTGTATAGTTTTTTTCTGTCCCCTTCAAATTTGTCAAGGAGGCATTTTAGTTATCTTATCAGCCCCTACACAGACCCATTACTAACTCCAGAGTCTATTATCCTGTCTCGTCATAGGAACACTCCTGGGGTTGTCAGTTGACACCTTCTCCGTGTCTCATTAATTATATCCTTCACTTAACTGGCAAAAAAACGTAAACACTAAACTTAAAGACACGTAACGCAGATAAAAGCAGTAGTGGGTATTAACATCTTTGGTCTAATAAGTGAGCAAAACAGCAAGACTGACAACAATATAAACCAAGTAAACCGAATAAAAGTGTCTGGTCAAGGTTGGACAGTTAAGGAAAGTGTTATAGGGTGGCAAGGGCAATATAAATGTTGATATGTTGTTGAAATGTTGTGAAGGTTTGAAGTAGATGAATGGATATAGTCATCTTGTATTTGTTATCTTCAATTAAATGGCAAGGCTGTTGTTGATTAGGGGAAAGTTCCGCGCATCATTTGTCAGTGTTGGTGGGGAATTAAGTCTTGATTATTACTGAAGTATGAAGAGGGCCCTTTCAAGCACACTCGTCTTTATACCACCCTCGACAGGAAGCAGACAGCTGGCAGGAAATGGACCTGTTTATCTGAAGATGGAGATAAGATGTGGAGATGAGGCATCACGTCGGAGATTAAAAAACTACAGCTGTGAGCTTCTGACACGAGTGAGAATCACCCGTTCAGCCTGGCGTGACTACCAGTTCTCCTCCGTCTGAGTGTGTGACCCATTTCGTTAACATTCCCACACATCATCTGTGCCGATCCATAGCCAGAACACCAGGCATGGTCAATCAAAGTGATACTTAATCAACCACTAAAGAAAGAAGAAGAAATCAACTCTGCAACTCCGGCAGTTCCTTCAGAACGTATTTGGACCATTGTCGTACCAGTTTTGTTATTCCTCAGACAACAGATGGTGAAATGCCCCATGGGTTCATTTTACACCCTTTCTAGATCCTCATCTTGGTTAGACATGACATGTTTAAATAAAGCATCGATGGGCAGTTCTGTCTTTCCTTTATGGTTTTAAGCTGCTCATGTAGGACACCATTTATGTTCAGACTATATACTCCTGAAGAGACTTTTGTGAGCTTTGACCCTGGCTTCTCATATCTTTGGCTGTAGCCTTGTCTCAAACCTCCCCCTGCCACCCTCAAAGGCTGATGCTTCCTAAAGCATGGCTCTTATGTCCCATAAAACCCAGGCCTTTGTACTGCTATCTGAAAGGGCAGCTCAGTCCCCTGTTGTGGGAGCTGATCTGGCACACAGGATAGTGGAATCAGGCATTAGGTGTCCTGATATGATAGGAGAGGGTACTGGGAATGCCGGTGTTACTTTGTGGACCCGTGCCGTTATTGCCAACTTCTCCCCTGGTGAGGGGGGATTACAGTCAATGGGGAGTTTCATAGTGCGTCAGAGTGACAAGCGTTAGAAACACTGGGTCAACGGTGCCATAGGGAGGTGGCAAAGGTGAAACTGGGTACAGTCCCTTTAGGTCGCTTCAAAATCGCTGGCTGACTTCAAGCATTTCAGATGCTCTTTGTTCAGTAGATTTCAAATTTCAGGCAACAAATGTCACTGGCAATTGATACACATCCATATTTTGAAAGCGTTTTATTTCATTTTTTCCAAAAATGCTGCCCCGCTTTACTGATCCCTGTCTTTACACGCTGCAGATCACAAAGTGCCTCACAATAGTTCTGCAGCTGATTGGACAAGCGGCGCGAGCAATTGGAAAGTTGAAAGTGGGCTGACAGGGCTCACGCGGCCGTTTGCCATGTTGCTCTGGCTAACAATGGCAAGCGTGTTTTGTCTCAGCGGAATTCCCACCACAACCGGCAGACAGTGTTCCTCCGGCTCAAACCACAGCCTGAGCTGTACCTTTCAGCTGAAAATGAGAGATTATGGCAAGCCAAGTCATTGTGCCACTGCAGTATCCCATGTGCTCAAACCAATGGTTTACTGAGATTTTGATCAATAAATCTAAACCAGTTGAGATGAGATGAATTAGCCCTTCACAGTTGGTGAGGTTTCCATAAAAAGTTTCCATCAAAGAGGGGACTGTCGTGGCTGAATAGGACGCTGATGTGGGTCTCTGTCCAAACAATAATCCATCCGCTGCTTGTGCCTAGCATCAGCATTGTCCTGATTGCGTGCTATCGGTACTTGCACAATAGACTATCGATCCTTATCTGAGTGCATTCTGTCCTGGGTCTGCATCACCTGGTCCTGCACAATCTCTCTTTCCAGCAACCCCTTGCACAACCTCAGGGGAATGGTTAGTGGGAGGGGGGGTTGACCTTGAAGACACTTCAGGGGTGGAGAGTGGGAGGGTGATGATGTTAGGGAGGGGGGACAGGGGCAGTCTGAGTATTCAAATGAGCCGCAACCCGAAAATAGCAGCCGAGCAATTAAGCGCCAATCTAATCAGCCGCCTCCGTAAATGAACTGATAATTCCACTTTGATATTCTCCGGGCTTTCCGGACCACTTGCTCATCACCGCACCTCCCCCCTCCCCCCACCTCACGCCACATCCCCCCTGCCTGTCGTCACTTTAATTGCATTTCTCTTTCTCTCTCCCTCCCTTCTCTGTCAGCTGTGTCTAGTCAGCTGCAGAAAAGTGCGCTACTTTTCAATGCCGCAACTCAGTTTCAAGTCCTGGAAATTAAAAAGAAAAAAAAAAAGAAAAGATTCTCCCTGATGCCCCAGATTCAATTTGACGAGAACCCCACGCATGCTGGCGTAATAGTTTATACCATGGGCTTGGCCCTGGAGATGTGACATGATCAGTCATGGCATTTTATAAGCTTCCTCTATCTCTGAAACTCCACCGTTCTTATTATTATTTTTTTTAACCAATGAGCGGTGAACTTTTTTTTAGGCAACCCATCTGAGCTCCCAATAAGCTATGCTCAGCACTCGAAGGCAAACGCAGAAGATGAGAAATGGATTGACAATGCCGGTTGCCATGGCCACCCCGAAAAATTACACATTTTTCGCATGACATTTGTGGGATCGATATTTTGATCTAAGGCAGATGTGTCTTTTTTTTTTATTTCATGAATGATTTGTTCTTAAGGTCATTTGAAGGCACACCAATCATTTGCATTTTTATTGCGACATATTTTAATTTAGATTTCTACTGGTTATCTACTGTATTAACATATATTACCAGCAGTCATGTAATGTAACATGACTGCTATCAATATCATATACCAGAGCTGACAATGTAACGTGGTATTTTGCTTGAGCTGCATATGTTGACATATTGGTTATAGTGCTAAACTATATATGTGCTAAACTGTTTATAATATTTTATTGTCCACCACTTTTTGAAGAGACATATTTGACCGTCTGTAGCAAAACCCAGCCAAAAATGATAAAAATTTAAATAGAATGCCTTTACATATTCGTGTGATTCGTTTGTGTGATATAAACTGCAATTCCTGAAGAAATCTTTTTTTGTGAATTTTTGTTACTTTAACTAGGTTTTCCCCAAAGATAGTACATTCAGTAAGTGTTAAACATGCGTATGTTGGAATTTTCCTGACTGATACGGCGAAACCAGGTTCACCTGCAGTTGACAATAAACATTGTCCTCTGTTTTGATCTTTTAAATTGTCTCATTAAATTAATTGCAACGTGTTTGTGAGTTGGCAATTTTTCATCCAGTTGCACGTTTACCACCAATTGTTGCATAACTACAGATTTGCGAATGTCGGAATTTCTAAAATAATAATCTAGTTTACAATGTATATTCTGTTTCAATTTCATAATAAGGGGAAACAGAATAGTAAAATTTCAACAGATGTTTTAACACATGCATTGTGTGTTAAAAGGAAGGAAGCAGGATTAAAATGGCTGCTGTGTTGATGCATTTACGTCACACATCCCAGACGTTAGCAGCATATGACGAGATACCAAGAATTGTTTTAATCCAACCGGAAGCTTTTGCCTGTGCAGATGGTTATTAGATGAGATGTTTCACATCCAAGGAGCCAGGCATAGGCAGTTTGCGAGGACCATAGTGGCAGTGAAATGCTCTGCAGTTCATTGCCACAAATGATACATCCCTACGGTTGGTACTCCAGTGCCACCTCCTTTGACTGGCACCAAGTCTCAATCCTTCTTAACAGTGGAAGAAGAGTTTATAGTACTGGGACCAACAGACGTTGTAATTTTGCATTGGCTGGAAATACGACTAGTACCAGTAGTAGACCAATCCAGCGAGAACATTGCAATTTAAGAAGTACTTCAGCCTAAGTGGAGATCAAAGCAGAGGTCTGAGAGTATGGGTGAACCAAAAATACAATTTTACAGAGGTTGCAGAATGGCTTAAAAAGCCAGGCTGACAGTCAGACTTGCTTCTTTGATCGTGGTGGGTGATTCATTCCAGCATGAAGGCTGAGTGATGAGGACTGGAAAGAATTTTATGAGAGGCAGGGGCAGTTGCTGAGAGGCAGTTACCGAGAGGCAATTATTGACAGGCAGTGGAGTGCAGGGTGGAAACAGGTGAGGGTCTGCAGTGGTCAACAGAGACCATGGAGGAGGTGAGGGTGGGGTGGTAAATTTACTGCCTTTTGCAATTCTGGGAAATTTTGTAAGATGTGGTGTTCACAAAGATAAAGAAAGAGGATGGAAGATCTGGGTTACTATGGTAGCCAAACAGTCTGTTCTCTTGTATATTTATATCCTTAGTTATTGCTTAGCAATGAAGCACATTTTTTTACATAAATCATTCTCTTCTCAGATGAGATGATCCAGTTTGCAAAGGGAATGTCTGTCATTTTTACCACATGTCCTTGTAATTACAGCAAATTTTTAGGCTGAAGTTATCTTTTCAGCTATTTTGAAACATTTATTAGTGAGCCTTCAATAAAGATTAATTTACCAATAATGATGTCAATGAATCGCATTCAAAAATTAAATCTGGATTATGGAAGAGTAAAGGCCAGTCTGTATTAGTGTCGTCCATTCATTCCACATATATTTTCTGTTAAATAGAAAAGTTTGTGCATATGTAAAAGATGCAAGTGATGATGAGTTGTTAGTACAGGGACATGAGTTTGACATAAAGGAAACACACAACCTCTGTGGGCTGTCATCTCCTGATAGGCTCAAATCCGGACCGTCCACAGGTCCTGTTGCGATGATACGATGATCTCAAAAAGCATTTAAGCAGATGCTCAACACATCAACCTCACTTTTCAGCAGGTGCCGGCTGTTTCAGCAGGTGCCAGCGGGTGGAGGAAGAGTGGCCTTGGGAAAGTGTGGCGTCAGAACAAGTCGTGTGCGCTTAAGGAACAATTACACATGGGTGGGGTGGGAGGATGCAGTACCGCGCGTGAGTAACAGTGCGCTGGGTGCCGCTGCTGCAGTCATTACCTTTTCCACAGGTGTCCAAACACGGCTCCTTTGGTGGGTGGATATGGAGGGAAGGTGGGTTTGCTAACAGATCACGCTGGCATCAAAGTGAGACAAGCAGATGGAGCAGTCCCTGTAGTCGTGCACTGGTTATTTATTTATTTATTTTTAATTAAACCGCAGCAGCCATCTTTGGCAGTGCCCTCTGCGCTTGGCGCAGGGGCACCTGCGTGACGGATGTGGCAGCTGAGCAGGAGCATCTGCGTACATCTGCTTGGCTTCCACTCCCTCCCCCTTTGCCCCCCTCCCTTTACAGACAACTTCATGGAGTTTTCTTTTTTCCCCCCTCCTCCACTGAATGCCTCTCCGGAGCAGGGATAAACGTGTTCAGTGTTAACAAAGCTCCAACACCGTCATCGTAGCATGCCTACATGTTTACGTCTCGTGCTTGTGGTGGGTCTGGTCTTTATAGCAGCACAGCATTGCAGCCTCTGCAAAAAGCATGGAGGGCCCAGTACAAACTTCTCGGTGAAGCTAAAGGGGAGAAAAACAGGCTGGTCACCTCAAGTCTGACAAAACTCAATTTAAAAGGTTCTTTAATGCATGATTAATCCGCTAAATTCAGAGCTCTTCTTTTTCACTGGTGGACACAGTCAGTACAAGGAGCTGATTCTCAAATTGCCTTAAATATATTCATTGCTGTTGTTCTTAACTGTGCTACTGGGGTTTGTGAAAATGATACGGAGTGTTCTACAACTGGAACATAGATTTTATTAATGTATATTAAAATGCTGTAAAACTGTTCAGCAGTGTTATGTTATACTGGACAAAGGTTTACGAAAAAGGTTAACAATCGTGTACGTGATTTTAAATTTAATGAGGGTGTGGTGGTTTACATTCATTTGAGTCGGGGAGTGTGGAAATGTCAACTCCTGACATGTAGTTTGGCAGGAGTCCACCGCCGTCAGTTTCAATGTAACATTTTCGTCGTTGCCTCTGTCTTTAACGGTAAAGTCTCCATGGAAACCTCGGGTCTCAGACCTCAAGAGTTTACATACTTCAAATGTAAACTAATAGGTGATGGGCAATTTGAGCTGCAAGACGGATACTGTGTGCGACAGGGCCGATAGCTGACAAATTAGCGTCGGGGGAAAATAGCCCGTTCACAGTATACGGGTTATTGGATTTGCAATAATGAGTCGCCTTCCTGGCAATTAGATGTCCGCTATGCAGATGAGCATAAAAAGAGCATTGCTTTATAGTTTTATTCAGTTTTGTTTTTATGTTGTTTCTTTTTTAGCTGTGGAATCCTTTGCAAATGGATGAGTCCTCTCTTGCATCCGTGTCTGGCCAGAAGCTGTTTCACCTTGCTGTGACAGTTCTGCGTTTTAATTATGTTTTCTAAATGAGACAATGGGAGTGTACACTTTGGTTAAACTGTAATTAATTTCCATTTTACAGAAATGGTAATTTGACAAAGTTGATGTACATCAAAATGCATGCACACATGCATGCGTGCACAAACACACACACACACACACACACACACACACACACACAGAGCTGCACAAATCCCTTTGTTCTCTAGTGTTCTATGCTGTTCTCTCAGCTTGTTTTACATGTGTTTTTCCTCCACTAAGAAAGGGACACAAAAACCTAATGATGATGTATAGCATGGTGTGGAATTGACCCCCCAGCTCCTTGAACCCTTTGTCACTGTCAGCCGACCCAGTTGCAAAGCCCTTGCTGGGCTGAGATTACCTTAGAGAGCCTCATCCATATGCGCGCTCACTGGATCGGAGATGCAAGTTATCTTAAAGGTCATCAAATGGCACACTGCAGTACTGCACTGTACTGCTACCAGTGTGTGGGAGTGGGTGGAGCTATAAGAATTGTATACGTTGTGCTTGAGGAGGCAGAGCTCCTTGATTATTAAATTGTGAAAATTGTGGAAGGCATGGGGCTACACATTCACCTCCTATCTTATAAATGAGACTGAGCTCTCAGACTGCTTCAGTTCAATGCTGAATAAAACTTGCAAGGACTTTTACGGCCTTGAGTATTTTATCACAATGATATAGTTGAAGATGTTCCTACAGCTCTTTAACAGATACACTAGGTCAGTGGTTTGTATGCTTTTTTATGCACTTTTGAAAATCTGGTGAAGCCTGTGAATCCTTTCTCATAATGTTGTAAAATGTACAAAATGAAATGCATTGTATGACAAAGACACATTCTTTTCAAATATAGTTTAAAAACTGTTCTAAAAACATGGTTATATTGTAATACTTGTTGGGAGACTATTATCACATCGAATTACTAGTGTAATTTCAAAGTAATTAATGACCATAATATTTCAAACATTTCAAGACATCATAATACATAAAATACATAAATTCTATTTGTACTGGTGACAATGTCATCGGTAGTCTTGGTACTGCTGTGGTGTGGTACCAGCAATCATAATTGAAGGAAATCCTAAACTTCAGTTACTAGTTAAAAACCGCTGCACTAGATCCTCATTTCAAGAGCATCCATTAATGTAATGCTAAGTATACAGCACATACATTTTATTCACTTGGCAGATGCTTTTATCCAAAACAACTTATATTTCACATACAGGTTATATTGAGCTAGCGCTGGGTGTCTTGCTCAAGGACACACCTCGTGACTGGGCTGGGATTTGAACTGGGACCCTTCTACATCCCAGCCTGATGTTCTACCCATTGAACCACCAGGCCACTTAATTAAACATACATGGATGAAATGTTGCGGCAGCCTCAGTAATGTCCTGCACAGTGTTGCTAGGTGTGATGTAGATGTCAGGCTATCACCAGTATATTCTAATAACACAACCTTCATGACTTAACTGTAGTCTGGTTAAAGACAAAAAGTTCTGAGAGATCATGGCCTTTAAATGTCAAGGCAGGGCTTACTGACTAGCAAACACCTGTGTTATTGGCAGAAGGTCAGAAGGGCAGGGAGTTTAATGAGTTTATCGTTTGAACTTAATTATACCTAATGAGAGCACAGTAGTGGTATTGGTTCTGAGTTTCTCTGGGTGTAAGTACAGGTCAAACAAATTCAGTTACCCCCCTCCCAACCCCATTTGTCTTGTCATAAACTGTCTAAGGTGCTGCCTCAATGTGCCTTGATGTGGCTGTAATTACCTGTTCTGATTGACTAAAGTTTTAACCAGGTCAGCCTAATGCACTGCTGCTATTTGTTTGCTTCTGTTAGCTGTGGGCTAGGATCCATCTTCATCAGTCCCTTATATGTGTTTGTCTTCATCCCTTACCTTCTTAATTTTCTTTGGTCATCTTCACCGCTTACCTTCTTCAGTTTCTTTGGTCATCTTCAGCACTTACCTTCTCTAGTTCCTTTGTTCATCTTCATCCCTCAACTTCTTCATTTTGTTTGTCAGTCTTCTCATTACACATTGAATATTGATAGACCGTTATTATAAGGAGGGTTTACAGATTAGTTGGAGTAAGGTTCTCCCTTACAGGATCTACTATCTCTTGACTTGTGACTCAGTACAGCAGCTCAGAAGGTGTGCAGGCAAGGCAAGCCCAGACTGTACATTGTGTCTTTAATTGGGCATTTGTTTAAAAAAAAAAAAAGGCGGATGCTGGTGAACAAAATGCTTGGCAAGGCGGCCTAGGAGAAGAGCACATTCCTTTTCGCGGGGATCAGCCAAAATTGCTCGCTTTTGGTAGGGGTGGCCGAGCCTTTGTGGCAACTTGCTCCCCCCACCGCCCCCTGCTTTGATTTTTCTTTTTGTTTTCTCAGAATAGCCAAATGCTAATGGTGGCAGCGTGCATGTAAGGGAGGTGGGGAGATAAGCCCAGCAGCATGGAAAGACCCCCTGACAGGTTCCTTATTGTTCTTGCTGGGAAGAGGCGAACGAAGCCTGATCTCCCCGGGCATCACGGACACGCTGCCTCTCTTCCATTTTGTTACACGTTGTTATTTCTTTCTTCTTTCTCCTCTGAGGGGATTAAAGAGCCGATCTTGCTTTCTGTGGCTCTAGTTAGTGTGGAGGAATCTACTGACCGCTGAGAGGACAATGGCCGTCGACTCGTCGACCCTTGTCAGTGTAGCATGTTTCACTGCAGGGCTGACCAAAGACCAAAGATATAGACCAAAGATTTGTTTTTTTATCCTCACACTTCATCATTACTATCTTGTTATATACTTGGATGTGTTCCTGAAGTCGCCCTGGTTATTTTACTTGCTGAAGTGTATAGAACATTGGGCTCACCTAGGTCCTGACCTACACCTTAACCTGAAGTTTTCACTTTTTAAGCTGGGGCGCTGTTCTCCAACAGATGACCCACATGTCAAATCTCCTGTATCCTTAAAGAAAATTTAAAAAGAATGTTAAACTTTGTAACTGAGTGGTTGGCAGATAATGTTGTAAATACTTAAATTTGAGGTACATGTCAGTATTGTAAGACTAGCATGACACCCAAGAGCTCAAAGCTTTCCTGATCCTGCAGCTAAATCAAAGAACACACTCCCATGAACACACTCCCATGAACACACTCCCATGCCTCCTACGTGCCACCTGGGGTCACTGGGTGCAGATGGGTTCATAGTAGAAGTGCGGGGGAAATCCATACAGCCTTGGGTAATCCAGAAGTTGACTTATCCATGCTGAAGCTGGGTTTGGCACTGCGAGGGCGGAATAAAAGGGGTTTCATGCTCGCCAGAGCAACATCTAGGGAGCCCTCCTACCCAGGGATGAGAAGGTAGAGAGTGCAGTCTATTACAGCAAACTGGAGCTTGGAGTCCGGTTAGTACCGCTCACACTGTGCACTTTGTCCTCGCTCTGGCAGTTTGTTTTTTAAATTTAATTGCTTTAAAGGGGGCTGCATGTTCCAGTGGGCTTTTGTCACCATGTCCCGTTGAAGATGGTGCCGTGACTCGGGCACACAATCAGCCAATGAGGCCATCCACTGGGTGTCTAAATTGCCTGAGCGGCAGAAGATGTCTGAATGGGCTATTTCGAGACTGATCCCCAAGGACATTTAGTCATACCAGAAGCTGATAATAACACAAAGGCCTGACTGATGTGGGGCCATTGTTTTCAATGCCGCGCGGGATTATAATGAACTCTAATAGGCTGACTGCCTGGCTTTCGTCGTTAAACTTTGCCACTCCTGCATAAATCTACTCCCCCGCATGTCCTGGAGATGCGCTTCCTCTGGCTGGGAGAAGGTTTGCCAGAGACACCCATCATCGCCCACTAGATGGACATCACAGAGCCTTCGGTCAGCTTTTGCCTCGATGTGGGCTATGACACCAGGGTCAGAACTAACACCCATAAGACAGCAGGAGGGGACACGGGTCTTGCTGGAGGGCAAAGGTGTTCTCTGCATGTCAGAAAGCAATTAGGCAAATAACTATTCTGTTGTGATTTCTTGCATGTTTGCTTTGCAGTTTGTTCTAGAGGTCAGAAGAAAATCTCTTTGCGTGAGACTTGAATGTAACATAAAAAATATTAAAAATAAGTTAAAACATTTGTGCTCACCAAAATATGATCTTAGAAGTTAATTAACTGCTTAATCAGGTTTTTAATTTCATTTCCATTATTAAGCTTATTGTATCATAGAGCTTATAGGCTAAAAATAAGCAAATCTCTTTCTTTTTTTTTAATACATTCTGGAATATTTTAAAGCATTTAATAGCAATTAGATAAAAGGCAATGAATAAGGAAAAAATCCAATTTCAAAATACATCAGCTGCACAGCTGTTGTCTTTGCTATTTGGCACTTTGGAGACTAGGCAAACACAAAGCGCATCCTTTGTTTAATTATGAAAATCTTGTGTGCAGAATGTTACTAGCACCAGTAAGCCCCCCCACCCTTTAAACACCCACCCTATAACCCCCAAATGCAACCCATCCCCCGCCCCTGTCTCGGTTTGACATTCAGGGGAGAGATGGATTCTGCATATTCATCAGAGCGAGCACAGCCAAGACAAGAGGCACACCTAAGAGGGAACAAACAGCCCCACCAAGAGCTCTCGCTCCTTTTAATGTGTGCCTTTGCAGCGCGGTCCATCTCACCCTGCGTCGTACGTCCTGTGCTACCCCTTTCTGCTGGCCCTCAGACATAAGGGGCTCGGTTACGATTGCTTGTGTATAAAACATTGCATTATTATTCTAAACCCATCCTGTTAATTTGTCTTAAGCCACTGAGCGCACACTTACAGAAATAAATTGCCGCAGGCGATTCAGAAACATTTGTTTAAGGAACCACGTCCTCCAGCTCCGTAGGGCGATCTTGTGAGATTGCCAGCTCCTTTAGATGCGTAGAGCCTGATTGCAGTGTTGAGGGTGAGGGGGGGGGGCCAGGTGCTGGTTAGGGTACGACGATCTACAGCAAAGCCACCCCCCCCCCCACCTCTGCAGCAGTAGGCACCCAGATGGTGTAGTGAACAGGGAACTTGGTATGCCGCCCGGGTAGGAAACACGATGATGGAGCTTTTTATTACTAGGAAGGGTACCGCTCCTGCGGCCTGAAATATGATTTGGGGGCTGCAGGGAAAAAATGAGAAACTCACTTGATTGTTGGAAAAAAGAAAACAAGCCTCAAAGACACACAAAAATGGCCTACGCTCCCCTGTTACTCATACTTGGTGCTGGTACTATGTTAGCACCACACTGTGCTTTCTGCGCTCAAGGTATATAAAGTATATCAATAACATAAAAAAATAAGAAAAGTGGCTGCAGTGCCTAGTGTGGACAACATATTACAGCTGACAGGCGTATTCTTATTTATTTACCCATTTCTTTGGCTCTCTTTATTGCTATATAGAAAGCGGTATAGTTTGAGAGCGAGCGTGCTCTGTACGGACCCTTCAAGCTACAGAGAATATTGCAGCAAACAAAATCATTGTTATGAAAGAGGGAGGCGGTGCACGCTTGTACCAGGGGTTGAGTCGGTACTCCAGCGACGATGACTGCCAATCCCGGAGCCCTTTACACTCCCGTGAGGGTGTGTGCTGGTCGGCACGAGGACCGTAACTTGGCTGGGATGGCTGCCGATGCCCGGGGGCCTACTTAATGCGTTGCCCGTTCGATTGATGGTTCAAGGATCAGCGCAAAAGGTTCTCCTGCAGTACCTTGAATAGAAATTAATTTGACGCTCACGAATCTCCTTGTCCATTTTTAAACACCCCCCCCCCTTTGTTTTTGGCTCTGTGAACTGTCATATTACAGCAAAAACTCAGTGGGCACTGTTTATTTTTGACGTTAAATAAATAGATTTTCTTGTTGATACCTGGTTTGGTTAAGCAGACACTGGTGAATATTAATTGATGTTTTAAGGTTTTGGATTTGGACTGTAGATTTATAATGACTGTTGTTGACTTAATCAACGGTTGTATTACTGCACATTATAACTCAGTGCTGTTAACTCGATTGTTATTAATATGTTTATTTTTAGCCAATAGATATATTTTTCAGAACAGATAGGAGTGTAAGTGAATACTGCACCTCTCACGTATTCGAGATATGTCACGGCTTGACTTCTCCTGGGAACTCAACCATTACATTACAAGTCTGTCCTTAACCACTATGCAGACGGTTGTCCTTGTGATCTTATCAAGATAGTGCCCTCAAGGCTGTGTTCCACTACTGTGAACGTGTTGTCTAGGTTTGAGTCTTCCCACCCAGGCTGACAGTACCCCTCCCCCCACCCCAAAATGGCAGCCCCCAGTGTCACCGAGACCTTGTATGCTGTAAGCGTGCAGACAGGATCTGCGGAGGTGCAACAGAATCTCACGGCTCTTTTTTTTATCGTTTGAAAAGAGACACCCTCACAAGACATTTTTCAAACTTCAAGCTTATATTCCAAGGAAATTTGACAGCATTTGGACACTGATGAAGGGTGCTGTGTGTGTGAGTGGAGGGGGGTAATTTCAACAAGGAGTTGAGGTGGGAATTTAAGTTCCTGGCTGCGCAGACGTTCGGAGACCTTATCAGGAGACGTTACCGTGCCACTGCCGCTCGAGGCTGCCTCGTTAGCAGCTCATTTGCCGTGCCTTCTGACGACCTCGCAACGTTAGCTGCATGCAAATCGAGCAAGTCGTTGTCTGGGGGTTGGGGGTGGGGGGACCAGAATGCCCTTGTCGCAGGCGCCTGTTTTTTAATTTTTTTTTGGACGTGTGTGAATCTACTGCTGGAATTCAGCCGAGCATCATGGGATACTGACAGAGAGAAGTCGCTCGCAGATCACACACATACACACACACGCACGCACACACACACACGTGTAAGGGTGTGTGTGGGGGGGGGGTCATTGTCCTCAGTGTGGCCTTGTCCGATGGCGGCCATCGGTTCACTGCAGATGGAGTCTGCCATGCTTGCCCTGACGGTAATCTCCTTTATTGGACTCACACAGAGGACACTGTGAGATGGAAAGATGTGTATAGAAACACAGCAGCAGATAGGAGGAAAAGTGAATGTCAGAATAAAGGCAGGGTGGAGAAGGGAAACTACGACTGGGATGTAACAGGGGAAAAAATCTATAAAGGAGAGGAGGTGTGGTAGTGAGACGCCTGTCCTCTAAACTGTCCTTTATCTGTCATTCTGCCAGAAAGCCTCGACACACCTGAGACAGAAAAAAGACAAAGCCCTCCATCATCCTCTCTCGTCATCAGCTTAAATAATGGTCAGAGGTTCCATGTGTTGGCAGGATATTTCCATAACTGAATTTACCCACAATGCAGTTTCCTTTGGAGGCTGTGATTGGTCCACATTGCATCATTCTCTTTAACTGCATTTGTTATCTGTTTGTTCATTTCTCTGACTTCTTTCTCAGCTGATAACTTTCACAGAGACCCTTCTGTTAACCTTGACCACATACGTCCAGCGATACCATGATTGATCAGAACTTTTATAAGTTTAAGTAGTGATTGGGTGTGTATATTAGTGTAATGTGTAATATACATGTGTAATTTCTCTTGCTTATTAGTTAGGTACTGCGTGACTGTATTTTAGACATTACATAAATTTAAAGAGTATGGACTCCATTTTGATCAAATTCAAGTTGTGAATTACAGCATCTGCTTTTGTTATCTGCAGCACAGCATCTAGTCCAGATCATACTTAGATTTGCTTTGAGAATTTAATGTTCCAAAACATCTGGTCACTCCGTTGTTCTTATGGTAACCAAGTGGCAGTTAAACTTCTCTCACCACAGGAATGCGCAAAAACTATTGTTAAGGACAGAACTGTGTATATGCACAAGAAACTGTTTGTTCATTCCTTTGCATTGTGTTGGGTTTAGGTGTGTGTGTGTTGGGTGTGTGTTAGGTGTGTGTGTGTTATCAATAAGAACGTCTTGTGTGAGCTATTCTAATTCCTGGATTAAATTGTCTTTCAATTACGACACCCCTTTCTCATAATGGGCCCTTTCCTCTCTGCGATAAGCAGACATCGTGGTCAAAGCAATAAAGAACCCATCAGCACGCGGCGTGCCGTCTGCCGGAGACGCTCTGCTCTTTTTTTTTTTACGTGATAGGTTTTTAATGAGAAACGCGTGCGTGGGCAGCGCATCAGAATCAATCACTCTGTCTCTTTGTGCGCGCACCGTACGGGACTGCGCGTCAGGCTGCGGACGCCAGGCTCCGTCAGTGGCAGTAGCCGCTACAGGAGGACTGACGGGAGTGCTTCTTGCTTGCTCTGGTCAGGCAAATGGTGGGTTTGTGATGACACATGGCTGGCATGTCAATCTGCCCCCCTGTCCCCCTCCTGCCGCTCTGCTAAAAGCCCCTCTTCTCCCGAGATGGCAGAAGCCGAACCCCTCTATCAACAGCTCCCCCCTCGTCTATTTAAATAACGACCTGCGGTTTTTACTGAATGGCAAATAGTCTGTTTATCCAGCAGGTCTGGGACACTGGGAAATCGGCACGCCAATAGCAGTGTTGACGCAGCACCACAATTGTCATTTCCTGCTCAACGGACCCTGTGTTCCTCTATAACCACAACTGCACAAACAGTTTTTCAAATTTTAAATTGTGTGGTTCTGTCTAACAGAGTTAGATACAATAGTGCTTGATAATAGTTCTTGGGCAAAGAGAAGTAGTTCTCTGGGAAAGAAAAAAAAAACAACAAACACGAGCAACAGATTTTATTTGGCTCATAATAATACATTTTGCTCTTCCCGTAGTCGTTCTGCCCTGGATGGCATCTTCCTCTTTGTGAACACGTAACTGTCTACTCTGCAGATGCAGCTAGAATCTTAATGTCTGGCCTTAGGCTTCAAATGTTTATAAGTTCCAGTGAAGTAATTACACTTTAGAGACACCCCTATACAGTCACACAAAAAGGTCCAATTAAACAGACATAAGGTGCTTCTAAGTTTAACCCAATTTGTATGGTCTCTGCAGGACGGAGTCAGGATGATGCTGTATTCAAGCACCTCATCGTTTATAGCTGTGCTGCTGTTTGCTCTTCATCACTTGTATGTTAATGACTACGCAGACATATGAAGGCAATTGTACTAGCAGCAGGAAAGGAAAGATTACTGCTTTGCTGCCTTTTACTCAGTGTATTGTTGAGGCTTTAATATATGCGTAGATTTTGTGTTATATTTCCCAACTTCAAAATAACTCTCAGGACGGATTTGTCTTTTTAATGTTTTAAAAATGTCGAAAACATGCAACTCATTCTAACGATTATTCTGGGGTATTCAGATGTATTCTTTTTTAATAATTCTATGCAAGATAGCTATATTAAATAAACTGAGAATGCGAAATTACTTAGTAATGCAAAATCACTTTTGTTAATTGAATGCCATTTGCTAAGCCATTCCTACACACTGACTGTCTGCTTTGATATCCTCCATCAGACTATTTTTAGAAGACATTCTGTACATCAAGTAATTTACTTTGCGTCACGTGTTGGATTTTGAGCGTTGACATCTTTTGTTTGAGGCCAGATGTCTCCGGCATGACTTTGAGGGTGAATGTCCGGGTGAGGAGGCTTAGGTATTACATTGTGCTTTAGTTTTTAAACTAGACGTCACAGTTGTCAGATCGGAAGTTGGGATTGGGTACCCAAAGGTTGTGATTGGGCATCCTTCACAATTTCCATCACTGTCAGGGGCCCTGGGTACTCTTTGCAACAATTAAATTTTACTGCACCATCTCAGTGCCCCCCTCGCCTCCCCCCAACATCTACCCCAATTCCTTTCTTGTATAAATCATTCAGATTGTGATGCAGTCCAACCAAGGCTCTACTGCTCTCCTGCTGCCGGTCAAGGGGACTTTAATTCAATGACACGTCTGTTTTTCAGAGACAAAAAGTAACAGAAGCTCCCGGGAAGCTGGGTCGGAACGTGTTTGTAGGTGCTCAGATTGTAGGTGGGTCAGCTTTGGAACGTATTGAAGTCAGATCATTAAACTTGCATGAGCTCATTTTCACACAAAGGGAGGGATCTGTAACTTATTCTTGCATATTTATCAGTGCCTGATGCGTGCAAAACCACACACAGACACAGACACACACACAAAGGAATTACAATGACACATCCAGCCTCCTTTTATCGGCTAGGGTAAGGGTTTAAGCTTAAGTAACCTAAATACATACTGAAGTACTTGTCTTGTGCACCAAATAGGGATTACTCACAGAATAAAATGTAGTCATTAATGCTCTCTCCGAATGTGGATAAACCTCAGGCACATTGTGCAGGTTCACAGGTGATGGAGACACAAACTGAAAGTGATGTAGACAATCAGCTAACATCAAAGCTTATTCCATGTCTGGTGTTCATATATCGGCAATGTGTCCAGGAGAGTACCTTACCTTGACCTACCCTCTTCAGGGCTTGCAAATTAAAAAAATCCCTGGTAGCCCTTCGGACAGGCACTCTTCAGATTTTGGTAGCCCGAAATGAATTTAAGTAGCCAGAATTAAAAAAGACATTATTTTAAATATAG
>JABJVR010000667.1:0-20656 GCA_025773905.1 Chitala chitala | reverse complement strand
CTCCTAATGCAGGAACCACTACCCCCTGTCTGGCTGTCTTCATCGCCGGCAGTTCTATGCAACTGCGAACGACAACCCCCCCAGAAGTGCCAATTCACAGTAACAAAGTGCTTCCCTCACATAACATCCACACCCCTTTTATTTGCCACACTTCCCATTAACCCAAGTACATACAGGTGCATTCAATCAGTAAAATAACCCCCTCATTACATACCTATCCTTGTGTGAATACTGTGTTTGTGATTGTGTTCGTGCTTTTATAACACATAAAACCCTTTAAAAGGGCGACAACTGGGTTCGGGGCGGTTTGTTCTCTCCCCCTCAGGCTTTTCCCCTTCAAAGGGGGCGCCACGTCGCGTTCATCACGTGACAGCTTTTTTGATGGTAAACGGGTGACCTACTTAATACTAGACAGGTGGTCATAATGTTATGGCTGATCGGTGTATGTAACCGTAATAATTCATACTGAATCAGAGCGTCAAAACGGGACTTTTATTCTGACACAGTAAGTGACGCCAGCGGAAGTCGCTTCCTTGTTCATGCCGGCTTTACACAGAGGAGTACATTTGTGCTTGCTCTGTTTTCATTTTATTTTTTGTTACATTGAATTTTCTGTTCATATACTGTCGACTCCTAAACAATTATGGAATGTAACCTCCTGTCATATACTTAAACTATGTGACCCACATAGTGTAAGCAGTCCTGATTATGCGCCCCTGTACTCTTCTGCCTGAAGGTGCACGTTTATGAAGTTAGTGTAAAGTGCCCTGGGTCAACTGCATTGCGAAAGGCGCTCCATCGAAGTACACTGTTAAGTACCCGTGCAGTGTGTCTAACTGTGGAGATATACAACACTCGTAGCTAATTAATTTTAGGTACTGTCAAATTCCCAGCACTGTTTATATCGTGTGGTAATACAGATTAGTCTTTATTCAAACCCTGGCGCTGGCGTAAACATGTATAATCACCCAGAGGTTTAAAGACAACATAACTTGTTCAACTGACAGAAATGCACATGTAAAAAGCAGTACGAGTCGGTTTGTTCTATACTGGCCATGCAGATAAGCTCCCTGAAGCGCACATGTTCTGTGCTGCACTGGTCTGGTCTGCTGTGCAGGACAACCTTGACCAAGTTGCTCTGAAATAATGCCGCTCACAGCATATAAAATGAAATGCTGAATGAATAACTCTGGAAATAAATATAGGAACAACATTCTTATGTATCTGTCAAACCTAAAAATTATTTAGGTCGCGTTTTGACCTCAATAGGTGGGAGTCCCATATTTGACTTACCTCCCGGATGGCCGCAAGCGTATTCTCGGGCGCGTCATGCCCCCCTCCCCGATGAGCCACCACCGACACCCCAACACCCTTCGGACGCAACACCCGTTTCGCCCTACTCGATGGGACTTGGGGATACCGGAACATCACCAGGAAAATGTACAGCGAAGCAGTGAAAATGGACGAGCAAACCGCACTCCTGGTTCCGAGAAGCACCAAAGTAAAGACAACTGAGAAACACATCAGTTCATCTCCGATCTGCAACATCGTCACGTTACAGCCACGGCAAGATGGTAATATCACTAGTAAACGTAGCGTTAATTATACTATTATCGGGATTTTTTTCCACGGGCCGTGCACCGGTGTCGGACGCCGGAACGAATAGACAGCCCTTATCAGACTCCTCTCGACTAGCGCATGTCGGAAGTGAAACGAGTCGCCAAACGTGATGCAGGGGATGCGCGGTCCTAAAACCCACATTCTGGTGCAGCTGAGTGTGACAAATGCAGCCCGAATCACTGACACTGCACTTGGACTTATAAAAATTACATTTCAATACGATCTCTATAACTGCTTTACGCTTACCACTTATTCTAAGTACTTCATCTAAAAACACAAGTGCAATGGCTGCATTTCAGAATGCCCACAGCTGTTGTGTTAATAGGCATAATTTGTTTTACGACTGGGATTTAAATTTGTCATTGCAGTTTTTGTCTTTCATGTCATACCGTACATCGTTAGGTGCTGTACAGTGGGAAATAAAAAAGTTTCCTAAAAGTAAAATACGCCATCTGAAGCTCCACACTCATAAGTACAGTAGACCACAACTAGGAAAACTACTGAAATTAAAAAGCAGACCAAGTCATATATACAATTAAAAACCAAACATCTACAAATAAAAAATACTTTTATTTAAAACAAATGTAAGAAAATGAAATTTAACTTAAAAAAATATGTAAACAATTAGCATACATTTCTGTCCCTGTCTATGAATATATGGAAACAAACTAAACTACATCAAATTGTGCTGTATTTCTGAATGTGTCTAAGAGCACTTGGTTTAAAGATATGTATTTTTATGTTGTATGTACACAGTACGGTGGCCTGGTGATGTGTCTTAAAGCAAGACATTATGAAGGCAAACCATGTCAACACTGGAGATCTAGGTAGACTCCTGGGACAGGGAGCAGATGTGCTGCAGCAGCTGGTCACAATGGGAAAGGCTGCGGTGTTTGTCCCTCACAGCCTCCACTTCTTCCCGTAGAAGCACTGGGTGAACAGCACTGCCAACTTTCAGAACTTCTGTCAATACAACAGCATCAGGTGGACTGTTAGAATCTGTACCACAGATACAAAACATGGCTGTTGGGAACTTGTATGTATCTAGAAACAATCCAATGTACTTTTAGGCCTCCTTTTGCATCATCCACAACACAGTCTGATACACTATATTGCCAAAAGTATTGGGACGCCTTCTTTTACATGCACATGAACTTTAATGGCATTTCAGCCTTAGTCTGTAGGGTTCAATATTGAGTTGGCCCACCCTTTGCAGCTATAACAGCTTCAACTCTTCTGGGAAAGCTGTCCACAATGTTTAGGAGTCTGTCTTCCAGAAGCACATTTGTGAGGTCAGGCACTGATGTTGGACAAGAAGGCCTGGCTCGCAATTTCCGCTCTAATTCATTCCAAAGGTGTTCTATCAGGTTGAGGTCAGGACTCTGTGCAGGCCAGTCAAGTTTCTCCACCCCAAACTTGCTCATCCATGTCATTACGGACCTTGCTTTGTGCACTGGTGCGCGGTTGGAACAGGAAGGGGCCATCCCCAAACTGTTCCCACAAAGTTGGGAGCATGAAATTGTCCAAAATGTCTTGGTATGCTGATACCTTAAGTGTTCCCTTCACTGGAACTAAGGTTCCAAGCACAAACCTTGAAAAACAACTCCACACCATAATCCCCCCTCCACCAAACTTTACACTTGGCACAATGCAGTTAGGCAAGTACCGTTCTCCTGGCAACTGCTAAACCCAGCCACGTCCATCGGATTGCCAGACAGAGAAGTGTGATTAGTCACTTCAGAGGACATGTCTCCACTGTTCTAGAGTCCAGTGGTGGCGTGCTTTACACCACTGCATCCAACGCTTTGCATTGCGCTTGGTGATGTAAGGCTTGGATGCAGCTGCTCGGCCATGAAAACCCATTCCATGAAGCTCTCTATGCACTGTTGTTGTGCTAATCTGAAGGCCACATGAAGTTTGGAGGTCTGTAGCTACTGACCCTGCAGACAGTTTACGACTTCTGCGCACTGGCCGCTTCAGCATGCGCTGACCCCGTTGTCACTTTACTGTGATTTATTTTACTTTGATTTATTTACATGGGAAAGAAGAACTAGTGTTACTGTATCAACGTCACTGGGTCACGGGTAAAATTCTTATCAAGAAGTGGGTGCAACACATACAAATGGGAAATGCAACTGATATTCTTTTTGTAAATATATAACATGACAAACCCTATTGATATATTCATATATTTTTTTATATTGTATTTCCAGGTCTCTCATTATCTGTTATATTTGGAGCAGCTTGAAGAGAAATCCTTCCTAGATCCTTTTTAGTGGAATTCATGGTATGGCAACAGCTCTTTAAGGTACTGAGATACATTTTTTAAATTTGTCAGTTAGGATTTCCTCAACCAAAGTCTTGTAAACTGAGTTGTATTGTCAGTCGTGAGACTTTATATAGACAGGTACTGTCTTTCATAATTAACTTACATCAAGTCATCCATACAAGATGTAGCAACATCAGCACAATCATCAACAGAAGGGGATGCACTCGAGTTAAATTTTAAGTGTCATAGCAAAGGGTCTAAATACTTCTGTAAATACGATTTCAATTGTTTTCATTCTGAATACTGTACATTCGGAAAATTCTAAAATTCTGTTTTTGTCATTCTGAGGTATTAGGTGTTGTTTACTGAAGGTAAAAATGAATTGAAATTATTTTAGGATAAGGATTTTGAGTGGGTTAATCATTTTAACACCTTAAAACCAAAGCTTCCAGTTCCATTCTGATTAAGAAGAGGTTCGATCATTACTGCCCTCTTGTGGCATTAGCATGTGCCTCTCCTAGTACAGCATCCTGCGCAGCACTGTCAGGCTCATCCATGTGCCTCACCTAGTACAGTGTCCTGCGCAGCACTGTCAGGCTCATCCATGTGCCTCACCTAGTACAGCGTCCTGCGCAGCACTGTCAGGCTCATCCATGTGCAGAAGTAGCTGCTGGAACAGGAACTGCAGATGAGACTGGAAGGTTTGTGGACTGTACTTGTTCCCCAGAGAAGACAGCCAGCAGCCCAAAGCCTTTAGGGCTGCCATGCAGACCTCTTCATTGCTGTCATCCAGCCGCTTGAGCAGTTCTGTTTGTGTACACACAGACGAACACAGACCACAATGTTTGCAAGTCATTCACATTTAGTATGCTATAATGGAGCAAACTGTCAGGGCCTAAAATTTTGGATAAAAGTGACATGGGCTCTTTAGGAAGCTACTATTTATAAATAAACTAATTTGTCTAATTGTACACAAACTGCCATGGGACAAATTTTCTGTGAATGGCTATTTAATGCTAAAATAATGTTATAACTATGTTTCAGATGACAAAGAAAGTCATGCCATTGCCTCCCCCTTACACAATTAGATAAAGCAGCTTGATGACAACAGTGGTGCAGCTATCTGCTAAAACTAAGACCATGCCTACGTCTCATCACTGTTACACTGAACACACTCTTCCCATGTGAGCCAACCTCCATGAGTACCAGGATAGATCTTGTTGAGTGTGTCTGGTGGGAGCTCCGTTCCAATGAGCGACAGCAAGGTAGACATGGAGCGGCAGGCCATCAAGCGAGAGAGCTGTGGTTCCTCCTCCAGCGCAGACAGAAGGTGGGGTCTTAGTTTCTCCTCCAAGCCAGCCAGCTGCCAGAGCAGAGAGCACACAGCAGGCCAACAGCAGAGTTCATTAACACAGGCATGTGATCATGTACAAGAAGAGACTTTACATCCACCAACATACCCTACATACAACTTCTGTTCTGTTCATTGTATCGAATGCAGAAGACCACTCATTTCGCCATAATTTAAATGCTACTTTATAATTAGTGTGTTTAAAAATAAATCCATAATTCAGAAGATCTGAAAGTGTGAATAATTTTTTGTGCTTCACATGCGCCCCACCTTCAAAAACTGAAAAATGAGTCCCCCCTCCAGCCCTGCGCCTGAGTCCTGTATGATGTCATTAATGAAAGTAAATAATGTGTATGTAAAGGCATATAGTACTAATCAAACATTGAGAACAGTCACATGAATCCAGGTTTCAAACTATGTAAACATCATTTTTTCTATAATTTATATATTATGACATGAACCTGAACTGGGAAACATTTAAAACACATTCTTCTGTCCAGTATGACAATACCTTCTCTCATCACTGTTACAGGTCCAGTACCAGTCAGAGGACTGTGTATACATTTCAGAATCTAGGCCCACTTCAATATTTGTCATATTGAAAAAAATTTAATAGGTAAACATATTGTATAATGAAATAGCATGTTTAGAGACAAATGTATACAACTGCTTTAATTTCATCAACAACAGCAATGAGACAAAAAAAATCACTTCATATTTTAAACCTAGCCCATTAGTAATGAAAATATAAACAAAAATTACATGATCAAACTGAAAGCACTTTGAGACAGGTGACCGTTTAAACACCTACAATTCAATTCAATTTATTTTTATATAGCGCCTTTCGCAACAGCATGCCTCAACGCGCTTTACACAGAAAGTTGAAGAAATCAATACAAATGAATGAAGCCAGACAACAACGGAGGAGATGAACTAAAAACTCCGCTGATTAGGCAAATCTACACAGGAAAAAAGTGCTAAGCCTGGTATCCCTTTTCCAAAAAAAAATATTGAGCAGAGATCATGGCTCTGGCTAGCACACCTCAGGGGAAAAGATGAGGAGTTTGGCAATTCTTTTACTGTTGACTCAGCAGAGGTAACTTGCAATTGGTCACGTTCAATGAAAAGAAAGAACACAACAGATATACAGTATTTCTCCTAATTAATGCGCTGGAGCATGTTACAAGTTACGTGCAGGGTGAGTCTTTTTGAGGCCAAAACGTCCAAATTTAAAAACTTCAAAACCTTTAAAATGAGAAGTTCAAGTTTTTAAAAACCTTTAAAAACAACAAGTTGTTCCTAACGTTCTTCTACGTTGTTTAAAAAAAATAAAAAAACTAAATGCCCATTAACTACGACTTATAAAAACAAATAAAATTCAGTCATTACCAGAGTTTCCGGTAGGCAAACGAAGACCTTATTATTGTACTGGAGAACAATTAATTTGGGATTCAGAAGCGGATTTTGTCCACTTAATGTAGCATTTTTGTGTTAATTTAATGACCTTGTAGAAAATGCATATAATTCACTGTATTTACACATTCATTCTCCGCAAATTCACACTTCTACACATTGACCATATTTCTATGTCACCGCTGTAAGCGTGTAGAAGAGGGGCACTTTACCGTGTCTCGTACTGTATTATGGGGTGGGGGCGCGTCTATTAGAGCGGGAGCGTTAATTAGGAGACATATGGTACCCAGACACCTTTAGCGGCAGCCTGTAGATTTTTATTAAACTACGGTTTTAAACGAGAAGCTGAAGTCACATTAGTCATATAATGTTATAAGACTAGCAAGCTTTCAGATGTCCATATAATAATGCTTTATTTTTTTTTTATCCTTCAGGTCACTTTAACAGAAAAGGCCAGATGAGTTAGTTTATTCTGCTTTGTGAAATCTGCACGTTAATATAAAATCTTGTCAAATAAACGCTGTTTTTGTCCGACCTAAACAGAACTAAAATGTATTACGTGAATTGACTAACACTGACTAAATTACGAGCAGTTCTTTGCCTTTCAAAAAAAAAAAATTAATATTGCTGATACCATACGTGTGAAGGCACATCATCTGCACACCGAGTTATATCTGCAAACACGTTAACGCTGTCCCAGGTGTGTAAAGAGCCCATGTACACAGGCAAGCAGCCCACCTGCTGTGTGGTCAGCATGTTCCCCTTGAGCAAAGCCAGCAGGCAGGTGAGGGCCGAGGTGCGTACGGCGGCGGCGACATGTCCGGCTTGCCACACCAGGCTGGGCAGCAGCAGCTCCAGCAGGACGAACTCCGAGTGCTCATAGAACCGCCTGTGGGACAGGTACAGCCAGCAGTCACATCTGCTCAGCTCTCTTTATATTCCACAAGTAGTGTGGCAGTTTCTGGCACAAAGTAGTGAGAAGGTACTCAACCCGATTTGGCTGAGAGTAAAAGGGTAGCAATTTTACGTCTCAGTACATCTTTTGTTTAAAAAAACTAGTATAGATAATGGGAAAATGTTCTGGAAAAGTTCAGTGTTGAATGATTAAACAACCAATTCATGCTCTGTACATATATGCAGTACTAAGGAATGACCAGTAGAGAGAACCAATGAGCCATGTAATCTGACCACACAGTATGAGGAGCAACTGGTCAACCGTCACTCACGTCTTTCACAAGATAAATAGCACAGCATCTCACCATGTCCCTGATGGTCTTTTTACTTGATTTAAAAAACCAAATTTTCTGGGATTCCCAGAGAAAATCCATGATTAATAGGGTGAGGAACTCCGTGTTTACCAGGTTAAGAAATTTGCTATCCGACCAAGTTGGGCTCTGTTGGACCCCTGAGAAGGGTACCTAACATAAACTGTATGAAAAATATCCAGGTGTTTGACAGTACAGTCAGTAAAGTAGGGAAAAATGGGACACGGGACAGTATAGTGCTACATACTTCACAACAATTTTAGACCTGTAAACAAATTCTAAGGGCTTTTGATTTCTTTGTTGTATTAAAAGCTCTGGAGAGTATTTTTCTCTTTTGTGTAATGCACACCTATTTATCTTTCAACTTTCCTTAACACCAATGAGTTGACTCATATTAATAAAGGACAGTTCTTTACAAACAATCCATTCTGTGAAAGCAAACTCTTTGCCTACGTCATTCATTTTCTCACAGAGAGATGTCATTACTTAGCTTTGGCACCGGAACAAAGGCGATGCAGTCATAATTACTGTCACCTTCATCTTCTTCAACAGGAGGACCCTGTTATGGGCTGCTCTGGGCTCTTTTGATGTAGGAGTCACAGTAAGCTGTGTCTGCATCTAGACAAATCTTAGCATTTACAGCTAAATGCTGCCCTTGACAGCTTCCTGGACTGTCCTAAAGCGAGCCTCTTTTTGCTCCTTTCCCGCTGTCAACAATGCAACCTGATAAGCTGGATCTGGAGGCTGCAGGGTATGCTGAGACAGCTCAGATATTACCACAGCCACAAGTAGTTGTACTAATTACAGTGCGAGAAACCTAATCTAGGCATTAATGCCAGAGTTTTAAACCTTACTAAAATGGATTTAAACAAAACCTCACTGATGTGAATGTCAGATTGTAGAAGAATCTGATTTACAATAGCCATGATGATGGCATTTTGAAGCAACCAACACAGCTGTACTAACTACAGGAGACAGAGTGCACACCACCCAGGCTTAATGTGGTCATTGGTGCTCCAAAAATCATCCTGCAGGAGCCAAATAGTGAGCTTCTTTAATGTATGTGAACCTACTCTACCCTCATTTGGAACAATACTGGCACTTGTATAACTGCTAAAAATACCACCATCGTTTTGGAAGAAAATTGCAGTTTAGAAGATTATTCATGTAACTGTAATGGGTGCACCAAAAACTGCTAATGTTCCACATAAACATGGAGAAAGTCAGATTTGACTCCAGTCGGGGAGTCCCCAACATTACCAATTTACTGGATTAATAAAGGAATCTGGAAAAATGCCCATCATGGAAATATATAATGGAAAGCCAACCTGAGATGTGCAACAGTTTTCAGAAAGGAAAACAAGCACAAGGAATTAGGCTAACACCACACCCTTTCCTAACAAACCAGTGGAAAGTCAGCACCCTTGGGACAGTGGAGTCTTTCCTGGCTGTGTCCGTTTACATGTTCATACAGTACCCCTGTGAGTCTAGCGTGTTGCTTGCATCCAACAGCAGCTTGGACAGCAGGATGAAGGTCTTGAGCCTCATTTCAGCATCTTTGCTCAGCTGCAGGCTGTCCTGTAGAATGGGCATCAGATGGGGCAGGAACTCTCCGATCGCTGGGCCTGAAACGGGCATGACCGTCAGCAACAGCAAAAACAGCAGGACCAAACATACAGGAGCTGTTGGTTACCTCTTAAGCTTAATAAAAAAAAGCTTTGTACTACGGCTGGAATCTCGTGGTTTATACAGCCGTGTCATTATTCTAGTAAATATCCCAAACCTGACTAGCATGGCTGCTTTAGTACAGTCACATGGGGGCCATGTGCAGGAAATTCACACGAGCTCCTAAAAAGCAGGCAGCTTCCCCAAGCAGAGGGCAGGAGACAGAAGAATCCTGCAGAGGCAGCGCTACACAAGAGACAGCAGAGGAGTCGCGCCACATGGCACAAGTGTGTGAGCCAGCGTGCTGAAGCACACTGTGCCCACTGTGTCATTGTTACTCATCCTCATCCTCTGAGCAGTGACATTAACAGAGGTCAGCTACAGAACTCCAACACAGAGCAGGGTCTGGAGGATGAGCACGAAACGCTGCTCAATGGTGGAGTGTGTGCAGAGCGTCATGGGCCAACATGGACCATGAACTCTGTGTGTAAGCATGTTGCTTACAGTGTTTGAATTCATGCCATGTCAAATGGCAGTTAACACAGTTTATAAGCAGTAGCAGCAGGTGCCAATTCTAGCTATAAGCACATACATTTTTGGTCTTGCTTGTGCCTCACCTGACCTTTTTATCTTGACCTATAAGCATGTACGTTGGTTGCCAACAGCAAGCTGACTTTATGCAACACTTAGACCATCGGCAGCCAATGATGTTACTTATTTCAGAAAAGTCTCAGATCTCTTTCCTGTATGACAAATGCAATTTTAATACAGTATAAACCTAAATAATGAGGTGAGGTCAAACATGTGAAACACATTGAATGTGCTGATGTTCTAGAGAGACTGGGCGTAACACAGAGGTACATCTCCATTATGGAAGGTCATGGCATTCATCCAAGGTATAATCCCCAATTTCACACAATACAGGTTGTTGGTACTACGTTATTTAATGAGTGTAGAGAAATCCAGATTTATAACATTAATTAGTTGAATGCTGTTAAGAAGACATTCAAAAACTTTTCCTATTCAAATTTAGCCTGGAAATGTTAGGGCAGGGGTGTCCAGTCATGGTCCTGGAGGGCCGCTGTGGGTGCAGGTTTTTGTTTCAGCCGAATTCTGCTGTTAATTGAACCTTAATGTCAATTAGCCATCACTGATGTTTTTGCACAATTGTTATAAAAATTGTTATATCCAGAAATTTTGAACAAGCTTTATTAATTTTAGAAAGAATTTTACAAGCATGACGAGTTCTTGCTGATGTCGCTTCTTAGCATTTTTTAACAATTATGATATACTTTGAACTTTTGATTAATTTTTTTGTTAATAATCACCCAAGTCCTTAAGTCACTTCACCTGATTAAACATACTTTGCCATTGGTACCAGTTTCTTATTATTACAATTTGAATGCAAATAATTATTGCTGATTTGAATAAAACACCGTGCTAAATTATCCAAGCAATTTCTGCTCTGATTCTGTGGTTAGATTGACACTGTAATGTGTGAGTTATATATGATCTATATATTTGTTACAGATCTGAAAGCACAAGAGACTCACGTTTAACTTTCTATTCTGTAACTCTTATTTTCACTCAAATGACAACTAAGTGCAGACATGCAAATGATCAAAAAGAAAAAAGAGAAGCGAGGATGTAATTGATATTTAATTGAGATCGTTGTTAAATTAAAATGAATAAACTGGTTAGAAGAAAACCTGCAGCCACTGCGGCCCTCCAGGACCGTGACTGGACACCCGTGTCAGGGCACCAACTCATGTAGGCAGTGTAACGATGTTGGCGAAATGTTTTAACATGCGTTCTGTGCTGTAGAGTATGTCGTGGTGACTAGTGCTTGTGTTAGCTACACTCTGCTATGTTCATAAGCACGCCTGTGTACATATGGAGTGTTCTCCGCAGAATACAAAACACTGAAAATGTACACACCTTCATACAATTAAAACTTCCAACATCAAACTAAAAAAAACAATATCGTAGAAGGAGAAAAAAGTGTGTTGTTAACACTGCCAGACTGGACAGATGAGGTGAAGTACTGTCAGCACTGAAAGACAAGGCCAGTGTCATACACATCATACTCAATTAGCTCTTCCCAAGTTGTAGATAGTCAGTAGACAGAGAGAGGCCTGAGGAACATGGTTCAGCTGCTTATGGGTTACCACCCATTTAGGGTCAGAACACAACGGGGGCTTTGGGATAAAAGTATTAGACAGGTGGCTGTGAAGACCAATTTTTGTTTTGCAATTTTGGAAATTAAAGAGATTTCATATTTCAGAATATGACAGCACTGCTGAGTTACTCACTCAGAATGAACGGAAGTTTTAGGGAAACTCAGTGACATGTTGTGGTTCTTTTGTGGTTCTTTTGTTTGTGGGGTAACATCATTACTGATCTAGCCTTCTCTGGGACTTCAGGTAAACTGGGTATTGAATGGTATAAGTACTAATGAGGCTCAATGCTGCTGGGCTGCTGAGTTCTAACGGATCAGGCACATTCAGTGTGGTATGGCTGTAAGCACAAGTATGCCCATGAACCCCCCAAAGCAGATATATTCACCCTGTCCAACACAGCAAAGACCCCTGCCTACCTGACTGCAGGGCAATGACCTCCAGCTGTAGCCTCTGTCTGGAGTAGCATGTCCAGGAGGGGAGGCTGCGGGAAAGATGGTCCAGCAGCTCAGCCATGTGCTGGCGGTAGAGTTCCACCTGGCCTGGGAGAGCCTGCACCCTACACAAGGTGTGAATGCACTGCTCAGCCTGAGGGGTATGGGGGAGAGGGAATACAAGCAATACAACACTGTGAACACGCATATAATAACATATAATCTAGAAATTAGATATGTGTGTGTGTGTGTGTGTGTGTGTGTGTGTGTGCAGCTACATATGAACTCACCCCACACACAGCGAGAATCATTTGCATTGCAGAGCCTCATCTCGGCTGCAGTGTTGCTTCTTAAACATTATAGCTCAATTTATATTCAAGTTCATCATGTAATTGGTATCCTAATTACTGATGTACTTCAACTTGCAAATACATTAGTGTTTGTAGTTTATAGTTATGTCTGAGATACATTAATGAAAAGAAACATCATGTACAGATGAGATGATGTTCAGAATGTCCAGAGAGTAAAAATATATTTATTGAAATTTGAGTACAGAACATCCTCAGTTAAAAACAGACACAAAGAGCAGTGAGTCACTCTGTGCATTGAGCCTCTGTTGACTGGAAAGAGGTGACTTTTTCTGGCATCAGAGCAACATTCCCCAGAGGCAGTGGACTGTCTGGGAATATTTCTAGGTCCTTGTCCTGTTGTGCTGCCTGCATCCCTCACTCTAAACAATTGGGGCAGAGCCTGACTTCTCCCAGACACAAAGACAGCTATTAGCATGAAGGCTGAGACAGAAGCCTGCATTTAGCAAAGACTTTCCACTAGAGACTCTCAATTTCTCTCTACAGGTTGACCACATGACAGATTTTCTTTAAACATTTTCATTTAATGTAGATCTGCCACCTGTAACTGTGGACAGGGTAAGATGTGGTTGTAAATCCCTGTTATTCTCTGCCATCCTTCACCCTCCAGTTGGGGAATAGGTCCATACCACAAACATACAATTACTGTTAACCAAGTGGAAAAGTACAGAATTTTTTTTGGCTTTGAACTAGAAAAAAAAACAGTTGCGTTCTTAGGATAACGTCCACCCTATAGGACACACTTATATTCATAATAGGAATGTATAAGCTAATAATAGTATAAGCTGATGAAAGAAAGCAGGGAAAAGGTTAGAAGTCACTTCGGAAAGCAGACAAAAGTATTGAGAAGCATGTAGACATTCCCTGGCTAAAGTTGCGAATGCTCTGTGTGGTACAACCATGGGGAAACCGGTGAACAGAGTAGACCACGTGTGACAGATACGACCCACTAAAATCTCTAAGCATGGTCTTTGAAGTAGTCTTTGTGAAGAATGGGATGTTCTGGAGAACCTACCTCGTGACACAGCTCTGACTCAGATGATAGGCTTTGCACTGCCACTAGCAGCTGGAGCAGCTGCAGGCTGACCTCTCGGCAGTTCCCAGCACACGTGTTGAGCAAGGCCTGCACGCAGGCCAGCAGCTGCCGCAGGTATGCTGGCTGACAGACAGACAGGAGAGATGGTAATACACAAACACTGTACACCTTGTATTCATGCCTCTAAGCAAACACGTTTTCCCTTAGGCACTGAACCTCACGATCATGTTTCTTTACACAAGGGCTCCAACAATGTCTGACAAAATCTGGAACCCTGCACACACGTAAGGACCATACTTACCAATATAAGTATGTTGAATACAATTATTTAATGTAAAAAACGAGTAGTGAAAACAATAAAATCCAAAATATCGAGGAATTAAACCCACTGTTTATGTGCTTGCATGTGAAATGGGAAGGTTGTTGTTTCTGTAGCTCAACATTAATCAGGGCCTTTACTTCCTGTCTGGCTGGAGCTTGACAGAAACACAGGGCCATGACCTCCAGGTGCCACCGCAGTTTGAGGGGTGTGATGTTTTTACAGCCCCATCCTCCTCCAGGAAAAAAAAAAGTATGAAAGTGTCTTCAACAGGACAGTGCTGTCTCAGTGTTACAAAACACAAACAGGACATGTAAAGAAAGGCTTAAAAAAGGCAAAGAGCTTTTCCAGTGCTCACAACACAGAGGGCCTCGCAGCTATGGACTAGGGCTGACACATGCATCAGATAGGGGCTGTAAGTGGAAGATGGAACAGTTAGTGTGAGACAGTAAGTGTGAACTAAATACTTACAGAGTCATTGCAGAATTATATAGAGAATTAACAAGAGTACAGCAGCACTGCACGGCCAAGCCATAACTCTGCCTGTCTCGTCACCTCTTTGACAACACTTGGTCTTGCCAAGGTGCAACTTCATCTTTGTCGGCTCAGTCCTGGTACAGCCCGTTAGAGACCTTAAAATCTGGCCGCACTCCGTCCGTCACGACAGGATGGCTGGGAGTGCTCACTACTTTCAACATTGTCCAAAACTTAAAGACACACTGTCCACCTCCTACTGAGATGTGCTGGCTTACTGCTGGTCAGTCACTTGCCAAGTGATTACTGAAAGATGTCTCATTTTAACAGTCAGCAGTCTATGTAGAGCGCTGCACCTGAGGCCTGTTTTAACTCCACAGATGTGGTTTGTATTGCTACGGCAACACGCTACACAACTGTCAGCTGTGAACTGAGCTGCCAGTATGGCCCATTCTTGAGTCACACTGGAAGACATCATATCTCAGACACATTAGGTGGGCTCCCTAAATAACTGCTCCACAGAAATGAGCTCTTTCATAAAAAGTATCATGACTTGTCAAAAATGTAATGCTAACCAGAATGTCTTTAGATTTCAGCTGTCAGAAGTGACATAAGATGAGATTTATCTTTTTTCCCCCCTACTGAAAGCTGTTATTTGAATGAAAAATACACCCACAAGAGCAACAGAAGCTATATCGCTTTCAACATGTCCAAGGGGCTCCATCTCCATGTCTGCAAATGTGGGTACTGTGGGCCTTTGAAGATTATTTATATTTTAGTCTGTGGTTTTTCTTTTTTACCCAAGTAAGATCTCTGCCAATCTAGTGTACAAAACCCTCTAATGTTACAGAGACCAAAAGATATTGCATTTTGCTCACAAATGTTTACTTTAAAACTAGCAACGAATGCTTTTAATGAACTTCATTTTATTTTTATTTCTGAGAACAGAGTTTCAAATTATCACAAGACAGCAGCCTCCTGCAGTCCACGGCTTCTCTGTGTCTGCCCATGCATGTTGCCACATTTTCATGCCAACGTGCCATCAAAAGATCCGTTTTTATGAGCTAGTTGGTTGTTTGAGGGCAGCACTCTTCATGAGCAGGAAGACTAAGCTTTTGGAAGCCCACTGTACAGGTGGTAATGTAGCAAAGCTGTCCTCCACCATTCCAACAGTGCTCAGAAGGCTGAATTCATGTGTGCTGCAGCACGTGACCAGCTCAACCCTAACTGCTCCACCCAAGCCCTCCAGTGACATCCAGCAGCACACCGCCCGCGCTGCTTTGAAACTGGGAGCATCAGGAAGGCAAAACAGGGTGGGTGACAAGAAGAATGACAAGAAAAATCTCTGAGGGACAGTCCCTCCAAACTCTACAGAGAGACGGAGGAAGGGGTCACAACAGACATGCAGAGGTCAGGAGAAATTAGCTGTTTTTATTATCCTAGAGAGGAAATTCTTTGAGACTCAACAACGGGGTGGTGGTCATGAGCAAGAATGACTCATCGCTGCCTGTTCAGAAAATAGCATGTGGCCAAATGTCATGTCAAAAGAGGCCTTTTGAATACAAGCAAGGAAGACATGGGAGTTTGTCCACAACCTAACTGGGAAACTCACCTGCTGAGACTCCTGGTAGGTAACAAGATGCAAAAGAGTGGAAGTGATGTGGAGCAGATATGGGTGCAAGGCATCACTACAGCTGCCCCTCAGAACCGCTGCAAGCACCATGAGTGGTGCTGGAGATGACTGCTCCTCCACATGGACTAGGATCAGCTTGAGAAAGACCTCAGGACTGACAAAGGTCCCGAGGAGCTCCGCTGAATGCAGGCACTAACAAACAGAAAAACACAGGCACAAGTTATCTCCATGACTCAAAGACAGCAAACGAAAAAAGTGCTTCCAGGTGCATCCACAGACTGTGGATGTGTCCTTCTTTAGCGGAAAGGTGTGAGACACGTTCATAGTGCATTCTCTGGTCATGATGGAAGAAGGGATGGAAGCAGGTGTGTCCTGACTAGAACTGCAGCTATTAAAAGTATCTAATTTATGGGTGAAGACATTTTTTTCTGTGAAACCACCACAGCAGTTATCCTGTATAACAACCACATCGTAAATCACTGTGGAAAATAACTGCCAACTGTGTAAATGTGTCAAATTGTGTACGGCACCAAGCCTTCAGCATGGACCGTCAGTTACCAAGTGGAAACGCAAGGAAAGGAGGCTCACACTGTGGAGCACAGGCTGCTCTGTGTCTGCACAGGCACGGTAGAGTGTGGGCAGCAGCAGCTGGATGTGCTGCGTGCTGTGCTCCTCTGCGTGTAACAGCAGCACACTCAGGAGCTCAGCAATCTTCACCCGGGTGGCTGTCAGCCAGTCCGTTATGTCCCTGCTCACTGCCGGCAGGATCTTGGACAAATTCCTCACCACCAGCTCCCGGCAGCCCAGCTCTGGCCTCTGCACTGTGTGGACATCAAAGTGTGGACGCTTACACATTCAAATCATAAAAGCATGCTGCATACCAGCCAGACAAAGGGACTCAGTGCACATTCACCCCAATGGCCACATGCACATCTAAACTATTTATATAATATTCTGGTTGGGGGGGGGGGGGGAAAATCCACTATCACATTTGGTATCTTTTTCTGTCAGTGAAGCTATTTCTGGAGGGGACCCATCACAGAAAACTAGATGCGTTTTCAAATAGCCTAACACACCCCCCACAGCTTCCCCCCAAACATAAATCCATGACCAAGTCATATTTAGAACAGTATTTAATAAAAGATAAAAAGGGGAGAAGGTCAAATATCAGGAAGAACACACAGGACAAAATAAACTGTGCTTAGATGCCCGACACCGACCTTTCACCCAGGGGCAACATTGATTTACTGATACACACTTCATTCTGAAACTGTCAGGGACAGGAAAAGGTCCAGATCCTTATGAGTACAAAATAAATTCTGGTTTCTAAATCTGTAGTGAATGGTATCAAGTTTAAAGCACAACTTCCAATTCAGCCTATATTGTTACAAACAGATAACATCAAGCGACACTAAAGCTGGGATGTAAATTGGTTTTATAGAGTTTATGGTTTAGAACGATGTGTAAAAATGCCTACTAAAAAAATAACAGCGCCATCATTTTGCCATGACATACCATAGGATAAGGGTCATGGTGGAAAGGAATTCCATGTTTCATACCACCAAAGATATGCTGCCAATATACACAGTAGAAACGTTTGGGTTCATCCCAATGCTGAATACAGTCGACCTCAGACATGAGCTAAACCAAATGTATTTTGCTGTATGACTTAAAAATAAATAAATACATATATAGCTGGTAGAAACAAATAAGTAAATTATTTCCACACAAAAAATATTTGTTCTAAAAAAATCAATTAAAATTTCAAATTGGCTGTAGGCGTGGAAAAAAATATATATATTTTTAGGCCATTTTACTCAACCCTAATTGTACCCAGGATGTGTTTAGTTTGCTTTTTTGAATTTCATTCAGCCCTTCCGCCTAAACGTGCTTCTGTGTCTTAACTCCAGGTTTCAACTCCAAAAACAGATGAATGGGCATCCTCCCCACCCTTTCCTAAATAAAACACAGCAGCACGGCATGAAGGAGAAGGTTATTAATGAAAACTTTCCAGATCATCACCTGCTGAGTTCAAGGTAGAGCTCCTGGCAGGACCTCTCCTGCACATGACGGTGCTGACAAACTTTATTAATAGGTGGTAATAAGTGCTTGTGATAAAACAGATGGTGTTTTGTCTCCCTGCAATGCCCCTCCATATCTTGCTTCTTGGACTGAGGGGAGATACATATAACCATGTTTCTCAGGCCTCCCAAACACAACCACTCCCCATTCACAGTGCTGGCTCCAGACAGCATAAGTCATACCAGGGGCAGGCTGCAGGGCTCTAAGATAGGACCCCGCCTTTCCACTTGTGCCATAAATCTTCTCTCACTTATTGTAATTAGGGAACTGGGGCAAAATGCCTGCACTAAACATCCATTCATTAAACACAAACTCATAGCAACTCATGATTGACTACAAAACCAACTTTTTCAGTTGAAGCTGACAGTCAAAATAAAAGGAGGGAAAAACACCAAAAGCCCTAAAGTATATAACCACTGTAGAAGCATCCAGCTAAACCAGTCTGTGGGTATCAGAGCTTCTCAAGTATGAACTGTTTATACTGAGGAACAGCAGTGAAATGAGTACTTAAACAAATTAACCTGTAGCCTGAAGGTTTAATGAATGCAAAAATAAAATAAAAAAAACACATATATAAATAAAAACAAATAAATTGTATATTATATTATATATATATATATATATATATACACACACACACACACACACACTAACTAACTAACACACACACACACACACACACACACACACACACACACACACGGCTTCCCAATTCATGAGCCTGGAAAAGCATTCAAACCACTGCTTGATGAACAATTAAAGATCTGGCTAGAGACACCAAATGGTGCAGAGTGTGTTGCAAGGGACCCATTTTACTATGGGAGCAGCACTGTAGTCACACTGTTGGGGTGGTCTGATTTGACACAACTGCCCACTAGTCAAGTTTGTTAATATCATGCAATTGTTAATTGTTTTTGTACAGTTAACAACCCTAAACACGTCAGAAATACCCTAAGTTATAAAAACATTAGCATGTAGGCAGGCTTAGCATTTTATTTATTTTAATAACAAAACCTAAATGAACATGAATGCTGTACAAATATTCTGTTTTTATCAGTTTTAGATGATGACAGACAGACTGTAGTTACAGACGTCTCTGAGGCTGCAGCCAGCTGCTGCTCCACTCACCCATCACCACCCAGCCAGCAAAATGCTTTTACTTTTACTACAACATGAGTCAAGAAAGGGGAACAAGAGTCACCGTGCAGGTTTAAAACCTGTAGTGGAAGGTTTGCACCATTTCTCAACAGCAGAAGAACCAGAGTTTTGGTAGGTTACCTGCTTTCCTACACGTTATTTGTGTGTCAGTTGATGTACAGCTTAAGGTACATATCCAGAAGAAATTGCACAGTCCATTGCCTATTATAGGTATTAAAAGTTCAAATGTCATCAAGCAGATATTCTATACATTATTCAGACTCTGAGACAATAAAAGACTTGTGTTGACACTGAAAATTTGTGTAGGCCTCCTTTTTCCCCCACACAGAAAACTGATCAGGAATCAGTACAGGAACTGATAAAGAATCGGACCAATATGCAAAATCAAAAAGAAGTGATACTGGCACTGGTACCAATAAAATCTTATCAGTTCCCATTCCCCCCACCTACCTCCAGCAGGGTACAGTGCAGGAGGTGAGGACAGGAAGTCCATCTTGTCCTTCAGGTCCTCTTCATTCTCTTTCTCCCATTGACCGCCTGTCTGTTTCCACAGAGCTGATGCCAGGAACCTGACAGGCAGTGGACACATCACTTAGCAACACTGGCTGAGTCACATTAATAAGGTAAAAGTTCCTTCTTTAAAAGACCTAAACTTCAAACTAAAGGACCATGGGTCAACAAGTCAGTTCAAGTTGAACCCTTGAGTAACACACAATTTAAGTACTTCAACAAATTTAACTATGTAAGTGTAGAAACAAATTGATTAAAAATGATTAAAATGTCATAAGTAGGAAATTTCAGAACAATGTGAAATCTTGTCATACACAATGTCTCACAAGGAGCTGTGTAGTACAGAGGAATAAGTGAAAGCAAGAAACATCAGCCAGCTCTCTCTCTCTCTCTCTGTCACACACACACACACACACACACACACACACACACAACTCATCCTCACTCTCTTACCCATGTGTGTTCTCCTGAGTATGTGTATGAAGAAATATATAAAATATCGTTCATCTCACATTTGTCAAAGAAAAAGGTACAGGTTTACTTTTTTTACTGGATTAGTGTTGAAATTAGAGACCGGTTGATAAATGTTCTAGATAAAGCAACGTCCCTGTTTACTAATTTATATGAATGTATTTATATACATTTATATTAGGGATGCGGTATTGGTTTTATTTTGCTTTTCGAATATTCGAGCCGTCTATTCGAATATTCAAATTTTTCGCTTACTGGTGACCGATGACATGTCGCGTGGCATTCCACGCCACGCGGTAATTAGCGGCAGTGTTGCTGGCCTCGACTCGATCGAGGCCAGCAACACTGCCGGATATATTTCGCCCCGTTCGACGATTGGGATAGGCCACGCGGTGGCGGCGAGTCGAGTGG